>CAKNYM010045510.1:8440-35580 GCA_932195095.1 Andricus curvator | reverse complement strand
GTGTGTGTGTGTGTGTGTGTGTGTGTGTGTGTGTGTGTGTGTGTGTGAAAGACACACCCACCCGAAGAAATGTATGCGTGAAGGGGCCTTTCAAGTATTACGAAACGAATTTTAGGGCCAGAGGAATGAGTCTAGACTACTATTACACAGTAGCGAAAAACTATAGGAAAAGCAAGAAAACCGCGTTACATATGGCGTGTAACATTTGTGGGAAATCACGTTACGTAATATTTGAACGACCCCGAAGCAATATACACAAGGTCAACCGAGAGAAAATTCTATTTTTCGGGAAAAAATCCATGAGTAACAGGAAAAAATTATTATGCAAATTGCAGAGTATATAATGGAGATGCTTGATATATTAATATAATCTTTTTGAACATAATTAAAAAAACTCCTTCTGCAGCTCCTTCCGAAGCAATATACACAAGGTCAACCGAGAGAAAATTCTATTTTTCGGGAAAAAATCCACGAGTAACAGGAAAAAATTATTATGCAAATTGCAGAGTATATAATGGAGATGCTTGATATATTAATATAATCTTTTTGAACATAATTAAAAAAACTCCTTCTGCTGTTGGTCATCCCTCTATATTTAATTCAAAAAAAGGGTTAAACAACCACCGCAGGGTCCCACCGGGAGCATCTGCCACCTAAAAATGATACCGGCTCCCAGTAGAACCGCGGTAAATCACACATATGGCCACTTCTATATATATATATATATATAAACAAATATATATATATATATATTAGATTAGATTATTCAGATATTTCGCGGGTACCTGTATGAAGCGTTATAAATAGTTGTTTATGATGACGCAGAGCATTATATAGTAACACAGAAATTCGGTACGATTAGTAATAATAATTTCATTATGATAACCAACACGCGTAAAATGGAGTTTACTTAAAAGTGTATATAACGGTTTTCATTGAATAATTCACAAATTCAAAATTTTAACAACTCCCGGTTTCACGTGATCTTAGGAAATAATAAAAAAATATGCAAATTAAACAAAAATATTTTAAAAACACCTTCAAAAGAACTGAAAAATTTTTAATTAAAAAAGCTCTTAGTTTTATACAATCATACAAATTTTCCAAATATTAAAAAAAATAACTGAATAATAGTATATTTCATAACGAGAAAAAAATCCTTTCCTTTCTGCACCGAGGGAAATGTTATCAGCACTAGTCGGAAACGAGCGCGCAAGCACCAGCTGTAGCAAAGTGCTGAAAACATTTTCGAGCCGTAGAAATTCGGAAAGATCTCCCCCGAGTTATGCACGACACCTTTTTAACACTCATTACGATTTCGAAGCTATCCGTGACTGTCGGTCGGTTCGACAATCTCGTTTTTCTAGTTGGTGTCAAGAAGAATGCAAAATGCACTACACTAGTAATCCAAGCAACACTGTGCAACACGTTTGATACGTCCTTTATGCTATACTATACCTGCTATAGATATCGGCCATTAAAAAAACATCCATAAAGCACGGAACGTTCCTGGAACGTTCCGCGGGCACCTTCGGAACGTTCCAGGCGCGCTCCGGGGACGTGTGAAATTTCCTCCCCTTGCGAAAATTCCAATGGAACGTTCCAGGAACATCCCACTGGCACCTGAAGGGGACCGTTATTGTTATTTTTAAACACAAATTAAAAGAAAAATTTTACCGACTTAAAAAATGGTAGCTACACCGGAGACGTTTACGAAAAAGTCATACAAGGAAAAAACGTCCCCGGTGTGGTTTATTTATTCATTTATTTTTGCATAATCAAATATTTTTCATCATACCTCAATCGAAAATTCGACTTTGGATGCGTGTGGAGCGGGTCGAAAATCGATTTTTCTACGGTGGTGTTCAACACCGCCATTTACATTGATCTGTCATTTCTTTCCCTAGGGTAGAAAACTCGATTGTCCACCCGCTATACAGGCATAGAAAGTCGAATTTTCTACTATCGATATGGTGAACAATTGTATGCATGACTCGGGCCGAGACAACGATTTCATGAGTGTGATATCTGCCCTCACTTCGCTCGGGCAGCTCACTTCACGCTCGTGGAATCGCGGCCTTTCGACCCTTGTAACGCAATATACTATTCATAACACGCGCATCGAAAGTTCGACTTTCGTTGCCTCTTGAGCGGGTCGAAAGTTGTGTTTTCAACCCTAGACTAGAAAGTTGAAACAGGCGACTGTGGATCACTCAAAAAGCAGCAAAAGCCGAGTTTCCGAAGCGATTGTTATGAAAAATATCATACCTAGCTCGTGGCAAATGGCTATGTAATATACTATTCTTTTGAGCAGCGGATTCTAACTGTGGGTAAAAGTTGTACTTGCTTAACAGTAGTAAGCTCCCTAAGTTTTAGTGCAATTGGGTAATATCTTCTGTTCTGTGTATGGGTTTGAAAATTCAAATATTGGATAATTTAAAAAAAATCTCCTATTGGTCAAAAAATTATATTGAATTTTTTTAAGGTACAGTTTTTGGTAGTAAATACACTCATCTCGCGTTACTGTGCCGGCCTCGGGTCTGGTCGGCACAGTGACGAGCGCTTTTTCTATGTCAATACTCAGGACCGCATGTATAGTCTCTGAACCCGGCACAGTATATGCCAAAGAGTCGCGATATAAACAAATTCTGATACGGCACTGATAATTATCCGAGCGTACAGGGTGTCAAGGGACGCTCAATAAGAGAGGCAGAAGCAGTCAAGCATAAAGCCAGCAGAATCTGGGCGATACAGTAACGCGAGATGAGTGTAATATCAAATTACAAATGAAAAAAAAATTTTCCGTTTAACTTAGAACTTTCTTAAAATGATTTAATAAACCCATTCACACATGAATCGAAGGAACATGCCATTCCTTTGGCATCACACACACACAAATTTCGTGGTGTGCAAGATCTAAAAATTGTTTTAAAAAGGCCGATTGCATGTGTAGTGAACACAATACAAAAAAATTTGTCCTCTTGCACAATTTGAAAGAGTTCTAATTTAAAAACAAATTTGTTTGTTATTTTATAATTTTATATTATTATTATTCACTACCAAAAACTGTACCTGCAGAAAATTGAACATCATTCTTTTGGCCGTTAGGAAAATTTTCAAAAATTTCAATTTTCAAATCCATACACAGAACAGAAGGTATTATCCGATCGAAATAAATTTTGGATGGCTTACTACTGTTGGGTAAATACAACTTTTACCCACTATTAGCATTCGCTGCTCAAAAAAAGGTTTTTTTCGGCCCACTCTAATGAAGGTACCGATTTAGTTTTAGAATCCTCCTTGCGCTGATTCACAATTTATTCTAGTTTATTTTATAAGCGTTGAAATTTGCAACTACCCATTAATAATAAGTATATTCATAATACATCTCCGAATAAACCATGCAGATCATTTTTTTTACAACTGATAATCCCAGGTGGAAGTACACCACTGGCGCAGCACTGGCCCAGCAAAGATTGCCGGAGTCCCAGTACTGGGCATCTGTACTGGGCCAGTACTGGATGGTAATGCCCCGCATTACTGGCATGCGGTACTGGCGCGGAACTGAGCACCAGTACTGGTTCTGTACTGGCAAACCGCTGGCGTACGAAAATGACAAAGTTAATTTTAGAAATGATAAAAAATCATTCAATTGTTTTTAGGACCATCCATTTCTCATCATACGACTGCATACATACATACATTGATTAGCCGTTCGAACTCGAAAGTTCATTGCCTCACTACCCGATTCGGGTAGTGTTTCTAGGTGGATACTTACTACCAATGTGGGCCCACCACACCCACGACGGGCCAACAGCACGCAGGTATTCCTGAACGGTTACCCATCCAAGTACTAACCGCGCCCAACAATGCTTAACTTCAGTGATCTTACGAGAACTGGTGTTTCCAGCGTGGTACCGTCCTAATATTATTTATGATTACTAAAGTGTACATTTCAAACTTTTTTTTTCGGATACCGACTATTCCTATACTCTAAAGATATAACAAAAAACGTAATTAAAAATGAATAATAATTGATTACGAGTATTTTCTCTATAAACGTTAATGATCCTGCTTAGAATGAATACATATATTACATTTTTAAACATTATATTACAAATAAAATTTCTAACGCTACGGGGTTTTGAACCTACATCTATACCTGAATCTATCGCCTAGCAGTCGGTAGTCTTAACCATTACTCTATACCTACAGAATTGAATATCAATGAAAAAACCATCCCCATAAGCCACAGCTCAAAAATTTTTTAACTTTTTTTTCACATTAATTCTTCTATCATTATACGACATTATATAGATGTAAAATAAGTGAACTATTAACGGGAATATAAATAATGATATAAAAAGTCATTTTTAATGAGCATTTAAAATTTGTATCGACGGAACTTAGAAATTTTGTCGCGTGCTGCGACAATTTTTTTAATAACAAATTTTTTGAAACTTTTGTGTAACGTTTTGCTTTTTAGGCGGTTTAGACTATTTTACAACGATTAAGAATTACATCAATGTAATTTTTTCTGAGCATTTACAATTTATCATAAAGATGGAACTTACAAATTTCTTCCTTAAAAAAACATTTAAAAATTGTGAGAAAAAAACGTAAAAAAATTGTTTTCGCGATATTCGTATTTATAGTTTTTTGAAATTTCAGAAAACATGAACCATATTTTTAAACGTATTTTTTTCATTTTTCAAATAGTACTGTCCCGATCGTGGAGCCAACAATCCGCCAGTACTGGGCGAACTGCCCATTATCTGTACTGGTAACCAGTACAGGGCCAGTACTGCGCCGGTGGTGAACTCCGGCGGAATACTGCATTTTCCACCTGGTATAGTGCTGTATAAAATCTATTATATGGGTGAAGTTCAAAAAGTCGACAATATCATGTCCCTAGAAAATAATACGCTTGCGTTCAGAGGAATAATTTGTTTAATTACAAGGTTTTATTAAACCTATTTTCCCACAATTTTTGAATGCTTTTTTAAGGAAGAAATTTCTAAGTTCTATCTTCATGATAAATTGTAAATGCTCAGAAAAAATTACATTGATGTAACTCTTGATCGTTGTAAAATAGTCTAAATCGCCTAAAAAGCAAAACTTTACACAAAAGTTAGAAAAATTTTGTTATTAAAAAAATTGTCGCAGCACGTGATAAAATTTCTAAGTTCCGTCGATACAAATTTTAAATGCTCATTAAAAATGACTTTTTATGTCATTATCAAAAATTATAAAATGGTTTAAAACGCGAAAAAACAAAATATTACAGGAAGAAAGTAGATTGTAGATCGTTTTCATAATACAAGTATATTCTGTAACCGATTTTCACATACATTCTAATAAGAATTAAGTATAGGAGCTGATATACACGCGACATGACACACCTTTCGAAAACGGTACACGTTGCAGTGGAAAAATTAGGAACAAGCTTCTAACTGTATTTTCAGACTTGCTATAGACCTTTAATACTGCTAGATATTAAGTTAAGTGAAACTTAAAAATATTGCGTTTCTTGAACATTTTTAACATTAATGTTATGAAAATATTTAGCAAGCGTTTACTGCTTTAAGCAATTTGAGTCCAATATTTGAATATATTTTTAATAACTTAAATAATCTTTATATATTTAATATACATTAACATAACAAAATAATCTATAACCAATAGTTCAAACTGTAAGAAAAATAATATATAAATAAAATCAAATTTACCGATATGCATGGACGTGAAGGAAGCTAAAGAGGTATGCCAGAAAAGAAAAGTGTAGCGACAAATAGTTTATAAGAAATGCATGATGAAGAGTATCAGTGGAGTGAATGACGCCTGAAACGAAAGACATAGGATACTAATATAGACGGAGAAAATTGATTAGGGAAAGATTCCGTAAAATTTGCGTAAAGCTGATACCCAAAGAATACTCAAAGTTGAGTAAAACGAACGGTTGCTTGAGAGAAATTCGAAGGGGAACCGAAGCGTGAAAGAGGGTGACTGGTTTGAAGTCAAATATTCGCAAGCGAAAAAGTAGTTATCAGGTTTCGTAGCGCAGGGGGCGGAGTGTAGAATTTCAATCCTAAGGGGATAGCATTCGAGTCCTGTTACCCAAGAAACATGTTCTTTTATTTTCCTCAATAAAATTCATTTTGCTCAACTGATAATTTGAAAGCATTATATTTAATTTAAAATTCATGTATGTATGTATTTATTTATTCATGTATGTATGTATCTATGTATATGAATTCTAATCATGTATTTCTTAAACTTAATATACTAGCATAATGAAGGTAAGCTTTATGGTATTTAATTTCAATGACGGAATTGCATATTTACAATATATGAAGTATTGGCGAAATATGGATTTTAATAGGTATGTTTCTGAATATATATTGGTTTTTAATTAAGAATACCTTTTATTTATTGTATTGGTTATCAAAAATGTCTTTAAATTTAGTATTTTAAAATATCGGCTACATTAGACACATTTAGTCTCAATTAACGAAAGTGAATTGCTTAGCCCTTATATTGTTGCTACAGGACACACAAATTATGATCACTTAACAAAAATATTCTAGCAATACAGTTGATTTCTATAAACCCTAATAATTTAGAATCTTTAAAAGTATCATTCAGAGACTAGAGATTTAAAGATTGTAAAAAAACTCACACTTGACTTTACTTTACTCAAGTATTAAATTTGATAAAAGCATATAAATATTCAAGTTCTTATCTTCTTTATTTATTTGTAAGTTATAATTTCAGGTATTAAACATCGGAAGCGAGGTATAAAACAAGTTTTGTACTCACTTCATTATTTCCAGGTAGACTCCCTTGACACTGACTTTCAGTTCTGAAGATGAAATTCTTAACGGTGTCGTCTATATAGCCTACGCAGTATGTGGGGGGAAACCGTTGCGCCAACACTGTCCCACCATAGGCATGATATCGAACGGAAAAAAACAATCTTAAAAATACTCTAATCTTGGAATTTAAATATGATACAATTCACTTTACTGCTGATAAATAGTTTAGTTTGATTTTGAAATTCTAACCATCAGTGTGTGACAGTAGCGTGTTATCGCGAATGTTACAGTTTTTGGTATCGTGGAAACGGTAACTCGTTACATATTTTAAAAAGAAACGGTAACGCCAACGCGTTGCAATATTCGGGTAACGGTAATGTAAAGTAACGTTCATTATTTTGCGTTAGTTTATGAATGTTTTTAATGGTATTTGTACTATGTTATATGTCACGATTACCAGTCAAATATCGCTTTTTCTTCATTTTTTTACAGCAGTATATATATACAATGAATATCCAATGAAAATGGGCGTGGAGTGTAAAAAAAACAAATCCTCTGCTCAAAAACTCTAATAGTATAGACAAGTTTTCCTGAACAAAAAGAAAACAACGCCAAATGTTTTAAAATCGGTAAACATGTTATGCTTCATTTCAAGGATTGGAATTTTTTACTTGAAGATTATTTAAATAAGAAGAATATTACGTCTAAAAACAAAAAAAAAATAATTATGAGAGCGATTCCGTTTGAAATCATGGAGACAGGTCCCGGTTATGGTGTCAGAATAAATGGCCCTTTCAATATATCATTTAACGATGAAAATAAAGGGATATACATTTTATAGTTTCGCCGAAAAAAATTTATCTTAGGAATTATGAGCAATTGAAATTCAATTGTCAAAATCAGTGGAAAACTCTTAGCTTTTTTTTAATACTTTATTTTTCTACTGATAACGTACATTTAAAAATCTATTATTTTAAATGATGGGAGAATCTTTGATTAAAGAGTAGAAATTCGTTTAGAATTTAAATTTCTAAAAAAAAAATCTTAAACTTTTTAAAAGGTTGCATTCCACGCCAATTTTTACGAATTTTTAATTTTCAATTTTTCATATTTTTTTTGCATAAAAATGTAGGATAATGTTTATAAAAAACATTGGCACTTTCGGGTTTTCAAATTTCGCCTAAAAAAATGGGAGCAAAAAAACAAATTTTTACAAAACAGTAAATTTTCTCCCAAAAAGAAATAATATTTCTGCTTTTTTACTTCTAGTTTCGACACACATTATTCACGAGGTGCAAAACAAAGTTAAAAATTAATGTTCCATCACCAAAAAAGTGTCAAATCCGACCAAACGTACCCCAGAAATGGTATCAATGCAGATATCCGGACAATTTGAAGATGGAATTACAAATTTGTGCTAATTTTAAACTGGATATTATTAAAGATATCACCTCCAGTAAATAAACAAACAAAAAATATCCAGAATCCATAGAGAGGACGGGAGTCAAATCCGACCAAACATACCCCGGAAAAGATATCAATGCACTTATACGGACAATTTGAAGCTAGGATTTAAAATTTGTGCCAAGTTTATACTGGATATTAATAAAGATATCACCTAACGTTAATTGAACCAAAATCCAGAACACATGAAGCGGACGGGCGTCAAATCCGACCAAACCTGCTCCAGAAATTCTCTCAATGCACTTCTACGGACAATTTGAAGATGGAATTTAAAATGTGTGCTAATTTTAAAATAGATATTATTAAAGACATCACCTGAAGTAAACAAAAGAAAAATATGCAAAATCCATGGAGCGGCTGCAGTTGACTTGCGTCCTATGGTCAAAATCAACGGGGGGCCTAGCCAAGTAGTAGTCCTCTCTCTCTTCCCCCACCAGTCGAGTTGGGGACCTGACTAGAGAGGAGTAAGGGTAGTTCAGAAAGGAGGCAATTATCTTAAAATTTGAAACCATCAATAAATATAATCATAGTAACTTCTTCTTATAATCGAGTAGCCAGTAACACTTCTGTATGCACTAAAAGTGCGACGCAGTAACTTTGGCTTAAAAAGTCCCCTGATTATGAATATCAAGGTTAATTTGTTGAAACCTGGTGCAACAATTTTTTAAACAATTACATTAGTTTTTAAGATAAAAATTTTCCAAAATTATTTTCGGAAAGTTCATGGAAACACAAAACTTTTATGTCCCAACAAATTTTTTATGCAACGACCCGTTTTCAAGTGAGAGGAAGAAAGAACATTTTCCGACGGAGCTAAAACTTTCACTGTTAACAAAATCTGATCGAAACTTAATATACATGTGAGTAAAGTCATTTGCATATATGTACCGTAAATTAATTTTAATATACCATCATGTTGTAAAATTAATATACATCTATATTAAAGTCGGTAAAACAGAGTGCCTGAAAACAACAAGTTCTTTTATGCTTTCAGATCTGGTCAAATATTAAAAAATAAGGTAATAACCTTAAATTCGTCGACTAAATCCCTACTTACAAATAAAGATACGGGTGGCATTTTTTCTAAAATTCTCTGTGAATGTTAGAATTTTAAAGTGAGTACAGGTGCTTGGGGGTTAGGTTTCTCAATTATTTGTTTAATTGACCTTTTCTCTTAAAAACCAGTGTAATTTATATTTATCTAGAAGAAAAAATTATGTTTGATTATTTATAATTGAAAATTGCTGCAAAAATTGTTTTTCATTCGTGTAAAGTGCAAATATCTGACCTTTCTGATAAATGATCAATATGCGGTATATGAAATTTAATAACATAGTCTCTTAATGGCGATTTCGTATACCTAGGTTTCAGATTTAATATACAAATGTATATTAAATGTATATTAAAATTGCAAACATTTTTAACAGTGTTTGGTAATAGATGTATAAGTGTTAAAACTGGTACTTTTTTAACAACTAAGTGTGCAATTAATTGTACTTCTTAATAAAAGACTTTCTCTACATTGTACAAGGTCGATGCTATAACTTCTGTAGAAAATCTTGAGGAAATTATCTTGATTACAAATACTTTTGTTACTTTGCAAAAATCTCAATCGTTTTTTTCTTAAGAAGAATTCTCATAAACAAATACGGATATTTGATATAGCTTTCGTTTTTAAACGTGTTTTAAAAATTATAGATGTAAAATAAAAACTTTGTCTCTTATAGATTTTCTTTCAATTAAAATCATTTGTTAACTATGGTCTTATAAACAATGAATTGCAAAACAATCTTTGGTCTGTCCCAGCTACAATTTTACAGTTAAGATTTTCGATTTTTTTTTAGTTATTTATCTGATAGCTTCCTTATAATCTTTATCTCTTCTAACACTTTGAAAACATCGTTCTTTTTTTTTTAATTGTTATCAACAAAATCCTAGATTTACCGAATCTGATATCTTTATCCGCATACAAATCAATCCAGTTTAAAAGTGATTTATATAAATCCTAGAAACTGAAAAATTATATATTTTATTACATTATTATATATTATTATTTTGCAGTTGATTGTTTATAAGGCCGTAATTAACAAATTGTTTGAATTAAAAGAAAATCTATAAGAGACAACGTTTTTGTTTTATATCTAATTTTAAAAACACCCCACAGCATCAAAAGTATAAAGTACTATAGTCGAGAACGCTGCCAGTCCTAAGCCTGGAAAAAGTGCGAAAGGAAAATTAGGGAAATAAGAGGTGAAGGAAAATGAGTGAAGCGACGAGTGGAGAGGGAAAGAAGGAACGGAGGGTGAGGACGCAAGTCAACTAGGCCCCCCGTCGATTTCGACCATAGGACGCAAGTCACCGGCAGCGGTTGTAATTTCATCGTGCCCTGTGACCACTCATCTCACGTTTGTGAGACGTGTCCGTAAGTGTGATTTACCGCGGTTCTACTGGAAGGGCTTTCAATTTAAATTATTATTTATTTTTTCGAAGAGGTTTAAGATATTATATTTACAAATTGGTTTAATAATGCATTTCAAAATAGTTTATATGATTTAAAGTCAATAGATTTATTGCAAAAAGTTTTTCTGATGCTGATCGACTTCCGCAATTGATGATATATTTGAAAAACTTGTGGGCTTCGCAAAGAGAGTATTTTTTCTCTAAACCGGGAGAAATCATGAATATTTACCGGTAGAACCGGAAGAAAGCCGGGATATGAAAATTTAAAAAATAGTGGCCACCCTAATAAAAGAAGGCAGAGTAAAGAGATTTTCTCAATTGATTAGGAAGATATTGCAAAAAAAGTGTAAATGTCAATGGTTTTTTTAAATGCTTTACAAAATGAATACAAAAAGTTCGCAAAATTGGAAGCTATTCCGTCTTTGGAAAAATAATAATAAAAATGAAATGAATATATATTTTAAATAAATTTGATAGAAACCTCTTGATTAATTGTATCAATATCAATATCAATATTAATATCAATATATATGTATATATATATATATATATATATATATATATATATATATATTCGAAATTTTCACTTTGATAATATTACAATAATGGTGTTAAGTTGGTGTGATTTGATAGAAATTTATATTCAAAATTATCCTATGCATATTGAAAAAAATATGTATTATAATAGATTTCCTCTATATTATAATAAAACATTGAAGCATTACCTTTGGAATATCTATATAAAAAATTGACAAAATCACTTATAGCCTTCAACCTTCGCTTTCATCTATTTAAGATAAAAAGTTTTAATGCTCATATAATTAACATTGAGAAAGTTTCATTCAAAATCAATTTCCGTAAAAAATATTTTACTTTTAATTTTAGGAATCACCGAATGAATTGTGCTCAACGATGGAAAATCTATTGATAGATAACTCGGACGAAGTATGTTTTTTGCGCAATCCGTTGTTTAAAGAGAAATCGGCATTAAGAGTTGGTGTAAGTATACTTTTATTTATTAATTTTATTTTGAAGTCAGATGTACACTTTTCATGAATTTTTCTAAAGTTTTCTAAGATATCTGAGATCTCTTTATATCTCACTTTAATTCACAAAAATTCTCTTGAAATTAAATGAATTTCCTTGAAATCTCCTTGAGTCATTTGATATGGAGTGTGCAGAAAGGTGGGTTGAAAAAGTATTTTTATGATTTCATTGCACGTTGATGAATGAGAATGTAAAAATAAAATTAAAAGACAAAAACCAGTCAAGCAGTGAGAAGTTTCATTTTCAATCTTTTATAAGCCGTATAAAATTTGAAACTTAGTTGAGTTGTTATTAGAATATTAGTGATTTTCAGAGTCTAGCAAATATTGCTAATATTAATTTTGTATTCGTATGCTACATAATGAGACCAGTTTCAAAAAATCTTGTAAGAATTTAATATTTTCATTTTTTCTAGACCAAAATCTTATTTTGATAAACCTCAAAAAATTTTAATAATTTGTTGAAGCTTTGTCAGACTCTGAATTACATGAGGATTAAAAAATTCGTAATATAAAAATCTTTCAAACTAAGAATCCAATATTGAAAAGAAAAAAAAGTCAATAATAATGTTTTTAAATTCTGTCTGACAATTTATTACGAAATTCCAACGTTTTGAGAACACAAATTTCTCTTCATTTGGGGAATAAGTTTTATTCAATAAGGAGTTTAGAAGAATATAATATAAGAGCAGGATTGAATACCATCGCCCTGTCATCAACTCATTTTGAAACCGTTTTTCAGCTTGGATTCAGAAATCATTTTTTTTATCTCTTTTAAGATCAATTTTTTAATTGTACTGGATTGTGTATTATTATGCCAAATGACTCGTTAGTTTTGTTATTAAAAATTTGATTTTTGCAAGACTTAACTTTTTAGTTTATTTTTTAATCTTATATTATTAATATTATGAAATAATTTTAAAGCAAAAAGTGTAGATCTATGGTACTACAATTATATTTTTCTGAAATCTTTTTTAATTAGAACTTATTTCTCTGATGGCAACCGGGTGTTCTCAAAATAATGGGATTTCGTATTAAATTCTTCAATAAGTTTCAACAATGTTATTGTTTTTTGTTTCTTTTCAAACAATTGGTAATTTATATAGTTTCAAAAATGGCTAATATAATTTTTTTAAATAATTTAGTAATATGCAAAATTTTAAAAGATTTTGTAAGAGTAATATATTTAAAGATTTTGTACGACAAGATCTTATTTTTAGAAACCTGAAATAACTAAAATCGTTTTTAAAAACATTTTAAATTAACTTGATTTTTTTGAACATGTAGAATCATTATTTTTAAAAATATTTTTCAAAATTATATTAAATTATCTGAAATTTTTGTGGAGGACGTAGAAACGTTAGCGTATTCAATGTTAATGTAAATAAAAAGTATGATAATAGGCAGACCTTGAATTAATTCCTGAAGTTTTCTCGTTTTTTTTAAAGTAAAGATTTAGTGCCAGAATGATTTTACAGGTTCAACAAAATTTTAAGATAGTTTACAAAACTTTTAAAAATTATTGTAGTCTTCTTAGGTTTATTAAAATCATATATTTTCTTCTAAACATTAAAAGTGTTCCAGCTAACAATATATTTAAAAATTGCGCATATTATGTAGATTCCTTTAACAAATTAATATTAGCGATTTTCACAAAACGCTGAGAATTAAAAATTGTCTAATCTATATTTAATTAAAGTCTATGTATTTTAATTTTTTAAAGCTTTTAAATTTTTGAAAGTAAATTTTGAGTGTGACAAAGTTTCGATATGCTCGAAAAAAAATGGTATGAAAGTTTGCAAAGCTTTCAAAATTATTTTATTTTTTACATTCTCATTTTATGATTATAAAAATGAGATTTCGTCCTAGTAAAACTGAAAATACTGAAATTTCGAAAGATTTTTCAAAATTGGGTAATTAATTAGGAGATAAAAAAATTAATATCAGCGATCATTGCAAAAGTTTGAGAATTAAGAATTTTTAAAGTAATTTTGGTTTCCTTGAACCTCAGGATATTTATCAATCTATTTTAAATTTAATATAGGTTATAAGGTACCGAAAATTAATTTTTTCAGCGCTATTAGGTTGATTTCAATTTTTTTTTCGATCCACCCTAGTGAGCAATAAAATGAATAGCAACTCATTAAAATCAATGAAGTCTCGTAAATTTAGTAAAGTTTCTTGAAGACAGTAAAATTTCCTGTAGTCTTTTGATTTTCGAAAAATATTTACTTCTTTTGAAATATTTAAAGCCATTTGAAATTCCTTAAATGTATTTAAACTTGTGAAACCCCTCAAAATCCTTTCATGGATCGTGAAATCTCAAAAGATTCTCAAATATCTTTTCAATTATTCTTTAATCATTTGAAATCCTTAGAAATATCTGAGATCTCTTGAAATATTATTAGATTATTCACAATTCTTTTTTAATTATTATGTAATATGTTGAATTACTTTGAAATACTTCTGAAACTCTAAATTCTTTTTAAATTATTTGGATTTCTTGAAAAGTATTTGAAATCGCCTAACATTTTTTTAAATCCCTTTATGTCTGTTAAGATTGTCTGTAATTTTTTTAGTTAGTCTAAAGTCCTTGAAATCTGTTGACATTACTTGAAATATTTCGAAATACTTTTTAAACGTTGAAATTTAAAAAACTTTAAAAAAATCATGATATGTTCGGAAATTTTTCAAATTTTGTGATTTTTTTAAGAAAAATTTTAAATCTTAATATTTGATGTATGTTTGAAATTTGAATGACTAAGCCATTTTGGTATTGACAAATAAATGGCAACAAATAATTTTGTTTATTTAATGAAATGAAGTTTTATTCTCTTATGAAGTTTGATTATTCAGGAATTGTTTATGCAAAATGAATAAAATATTTTTGCTTTATTTTAATTTCCAGTTTCCTAATCCAACCAACGGAGCATCAAATAATTCGGTAGTTGGTGGTTGTTTCGCCTCAACTGTCAATGACAGGCCTTTTGGTCCACGACCTATTGTAAGTATATTTATATATTTTATTAATTTTTTTAATTTCTTTGAATCTCTAGATGACTTCATAAATTATTTGTCATTCATAAAAATCTTGTAAGAGCCGTGACAATCCTTTCATATACCATGAAATCTCAAAAAATTCTTTGTAATGTTCAATCTCTGAAATGCGTTGAATTATTTTTAAATTATTTATAATACTTTTTCAGGTACTATGAGATCTGTTGAATTTTTTTTAAACACTTTAAGAAACCTAAAATCTTTCTATATTCTTTGCACTTGCTGAAAAGTATTTGAAATTGCTTAAAATTATTTGAAATCCCTTGAAATGTCATAATATTTTTTGTGATTTTTTGAATTGGTCTAAAATCCTTTGAAATTCTTAATTCTGTTGTAATATTATTGAAATTGCATTTTGGTCAAAGATCTTTTTTAAGTATATTTTTATATTTCATTAAACTTTTGAGTATTTCATCTCTCTGGATCTGTTGAAGTCTTCTAAAATTATTTGTTATCCATAATAATCTATAAAAATCTTGTGAGACCGTACAAAATCCTTTCGCAGCCCATCAGATTTAAATAGATTCTTGAAAATCCTTTGGATTATTCTTTAATCATTTGAAATCCAAAGAAAATTTTTGAAATTCCTTGAAATACTTCAAAGTTATTTACAGTTATTTTTTAGGTGCTATGATATTTGTTGAAGTATTTTGAAATATTTTAAACTAAATTCTTTTAAATACCCTTCAATTCATGGCGCTGAATCTAGCATCCATTTATCAGCACCCAGTTAATTAAAAGAAAATGTAGGTTGATATTTGCGTTCTTCCTAACCTCGGTTTGACATTTCTCGACAATATGTTCGAAGTTTCCATTTTTACATTCTCATCAGAGAAGATATTAGATTTGTGTAAAATTTGACCCCCTCAGTTTTTGTCAAATGTCCATGTTTTGAGACCCCCTGAACACGAAAAACAGGTTTTTACGAATGTGTCTGCCTGCCTGTCTGTATGTACGTCTGTCTGTGTATGTATGTATGTATTTATGTCTATCTGTATGTATGTCTGCCTGTGAACACGATAATTTTCAGAAGAATTGACAGATTGGGTTGGCCTTTGGTATACTCTTCTACTGCACTAAAATGAACGTTAAGATGGTTAGCCAGCTGTTTTGGATGAGAATTTAAAAAGTTAAAGTATTTTCAAAATTTTTGAGACCACTTTTTGTTCAGAATTTGACAATTCTATGCACGGCTGTTCGTAGTATTAAAAAAATGAACAATTTATTTTAATAACTTTTGTCGATTAAAGAAGGAAGTGCCAGAGTTATAGCATTTACGAAATTCAAAAAAAAAAAAATAAAAATTAAAATTTTAAGTCAAATAATGTACGATATGAAAAAAAGTCAAGAGGAGAAAAAAGTTAATTTTTGAACACCCTGCAAGATTGTCATAATAACTTTTTAAATTTGTTTATGGTAATTTTACCGGTAAATATGGTAACTTACCATGAATTACCCAAAATTCATTTTTTTAATTTCCATGAATTTCCGGAAATTTATGAAAATTTTCGGGTATTCATGGTAAGTTTGCAGGCAAATATGGTAACTTACCATACCTTACCCAAAATTCATTCTTAGGAATTTCTATAAATTTCCGGAAATTTATGAACATTTCGGTCATTTATGGTAATGTTAGCGGTAAATATGATAACTTACCATGAATTACCCAAAATTCATTTTTAAGAATTTCCATAAATTTCCGAAAATTTATGAAAATTTTTAGTTATTTATTGTAATTTCACATGTAAATATGGTAACTTTCCATAAAATACCCAAAATTGATTTTTAAACATTTTCGGATATTTATGAAAATTTTGGTGATTTACGGTAATTTGATTAGTTATATATGGTAACTTTCCATAAATAACCGCAAAATTCTATTATCTGCAACCAAAATTTCCCTAGGGAGTAAAAAGTAGTGCTTTAGATCCGCTTCATAGGCGTGGATAAGGGCTGAAATCATGCATGTATCATAAAAACATTATTTTAAATTTCTGAGAAGTTTAGGGCTTTTGAGTCTTAATTATTCATTGAAATCTTATAAGATTCCTTGTAATTTATTTAGTCTAAAATCCCTTGAAATTCGTTGAAATTAATCGAAACATTTCGAAATATTTTGGAAATGTTGAAATTTTATCACGCTTTTTAAAATCCAAAAATATTTTCTGAAATTTTTTGAATTTCGTAAAATTAAAAAAAAAATTTAATCAAAATATTTATTGTACGTTCAAAAGATAAATGATTAAACCTGTTCGTATTAACGAATTAAATGCAATAAAGAATTTTAATTATTTAATGAAATCAAGTCTTATTTTCTTATTAAGGTTGATAATTGAGAAACAGTTCTTGCATTATGAATTGAATATTTTGTCAATTTTAATTTTAATTTGGAGAATCCGAATGTCTCAATGACAAATGATACTTCAAGAGTTGGTGGGTTTTTCGCCCCAATTCCAAATCAGATGCCTTTTGGTCCACGGCCTGTTGTAATTATTGTTTCTATTTTGCTAAACTTTTAAGCTTTAAATCTTTCTGAATGTCTAGATGTCTTCATAATTTATTTGTCATCCATAAAAATTTAGTGAGAGCCGTGAAAATCCTTTTATAGTCTATAAGATTTTTGAAAAATTCTTGTAAATCTTTTGGAATATTCTTCATTCTTTGAAAGCTTTCGGAAATCTGTGAAATTCTTCAAAATATTCCAAAGTTCCTTACAGTCGTTTTCTAAGTGCTATGAAATCTGTTGAAGTATTGAAAATACTATGAAAATCTTTAAATTCTTTTAAATACTTTGCAATTCTTGAATAGTATATGGAATTGCTTAAAATATTTTTAAATCTCTTGAAATCTCATAAGATTGTAATATTTTTAATTAGTCTAAAATTCTTTGAAATATGTTGAAATCAGTTGAAACCTTTCGAAATACTTCGGAAACGTTGAAATTTCATCAAATTTTTAAAAACCCAAAAATATTTTCTTACATTTTTTGACTTCCGTAACATTTAAAAAAAATGTTTTATATCTTAATATTTATTGTAAGTTCAATTTTAATGATCAAACCTGTTTGCAATAACGAATTAACTGATATGAATAATTTTGATTACTTAATGAAATTAAATTCTATTTTATTATTAAGGCCATGTTATACATTAGTCACGTGACCCAACCAGTCCTGAGATCGATATTTTTTGTCCCATATTTAAAAATAAAAGTTAAAGTAGAGCGGAAAAAATTTGGGAAAAAATTAATAAATATAAAAGGACAGTGTGTGGTAAAGCATAGAGTTGGAGAAGAAAAAAAGTTATTATTGGAATAACAAATATCGACCGGCAATCAAGCGATCTGCATTATCAACAGTGCTGACACCATGGATATATCAAAAATCAGTTTGTTTATTTGCACCAAACCAGCAAATATTATCAAGTGTAATTTTTGCAACCGATGTTTGCATCATTTTCCTCAAGACATGTGAGCCAGAACCTCAAAAATGTTTAATTGGGAACATTGAAAATTGGTTACAGAGTTCTACAGCACGGTCGGTATTTTTGTGAATTTCCTTATTCATTACATTTTTTTCTTCAACTTTTCGAGCCAAATATTGTATAAAAACGCAGACTACAGTTTCCTGATGCTTTCCTCAAAGTTTCAACTCGATATCTCATTTTGTGTGGACATGAGTTGTTACACAAAAAATGCCGATATTGCTCCGGTTTTAATTTCTTCAAGAAATTTTTTTTCTAAATTTCGAGCCAAATGTTGTATAAAAACGTACATTATTGTTTCCTGAGGCTTTCTCAAAAATTTTAACTCGATCTCTCATTCGGTGTGGACGTGAGTTGTTGCAAAAAAATTATCGATAATTTAGGTCACGTGACTCATGTATAACATGGCCTTAAGGTTGATAATTGAGAAACTGTTTTTGCCTTATGAATTGAATATTTTTTGTGAATTTAAATTTTCAGTTTGAGAATCCAAACGTCTCAATGATTAATAATAATCAAATAGTTGGTGGGTTTTTCGCCGCCCCAACTCCCAATCAGAGGCCTTCAGCTGAACAACCTGTTGTAAGTGTATTTTGATAATGCTTTAAACTTTTAATATTTTAGTTTGTCTAAATCTCTTAAAGTTTTCTAAAATTACTTGAAATCCTCACTTATATGCCTATCTAACTCCCCATCTATTTTTCCGTCGTTAGTGAATAAGCTACCCAGATATACGTATTTGTCAACTTGTTCTAATTTCTCATCATTTAGGACAATGTTGCACATTGTTTTCTCACTTTTTCCTTCAAGCACCATGACTTTTTTTTGATTTACGTTAATTTTGAGGCCCATGTTTTTCATGCTTGTATTAAGTTTATTTGACATTCTTTGCAAGTCCTCGATTGATTTTGCCATAAAAAACTTGTCATCTGCGAAAGCTAACCCACGTGACTTCACTGTTTCGAGATCTACACCTTCTTCGTCGAAGAGGGGCGTTCTTAGACACTTATCCATAAATATGATAAATAGCCATGAGGACATAACGCATCCTTGTTTCATGCCTTGCAGAATATCGAACCAGTCATTCAAGTATCCATTAACCTTTACACTTGCTTTACTGCCAGCTTATATTGTTTGTATTGCTTGTAGGAGCCATCCATTGACTTCGTACTCTTTAAGGACTTCCCAAAGTTTACTTCTATTTACCTTGTCAAATGCTTTTTCTAGGTCAACAAATGCACAGGAAACTTTCTTTCTTACTTTTAAGTTTTTTTCTGTGATCTGTCTTAAGCTAAATATCTGATCTGTAATTTTGAACAATTTAATATTTATATTAAATCTGATAAGACTTTTCATGAAACAGCATTATAATATTTATTTTTATTTTTTTTTTAGTCTACCGAAAATACACCATCTTGTGCTGGCGCTGGCAGCAATAATGGCAAGAAAGCATTCATATTTTTATTATTAAACACAGGATATTGCTATACAATGTGTATCATCAAATCATGAAATTATTAGATAATTAACTTCAAATATATATTTGCAGAATCCAGCAGAAAACGTCGAGGATGGAGGTTCAAGAATTAAAAAAAAAAACACGAGGAAAAAAATTGCAGGGAAAAAAATGCAAACTTAGCTAAATTTCTTTTGGACATGTCCGATGTTGTTAAACATTCTTGCAACAGCAATTTTTTAAAAAACTGCCGCGGAAACTACCGTGGAAACTTCCGTAGGAATTAATCTTCATCAATGTGATAAAATATTAGCTTGAAAATAAATGTTTCGAAAAAGTAACGTTTTTCGTCGATTGACATTTTTTCATATTGTGCTTTTTTTCGCTTAAAATGTTAATTTTCGTTTTTTGGGGGGTGATTTTGAAAATGCTCTAACTCTGACAATTTTCTTTTTGTCGAAAAAAGTCGTAGGGATAAATTGTTTGAATTTTTGAGTACTATGGATATCAGTCCATGGAATTTCTGAATTTTGAAAAAAATGGGCTGAAAAATATTGAAAATGCTTTCACTTTTTGAATTTCTATCCGAAATAGTTGGTTGACGAACTCGATATTTAGCCTAGTATATAGTTTTTTTAACTCTATCAATCATAGATGTCAGCAGATGCAGCTTACGATCCTTTGCGTCCTGGTTATTTGGAACAATCACTACCCTCATTACCATCCTCAACTAAGACATCAACTTCTGAGAAAAAGGTTGAGTCTAAAAACCAGGAAGAAAGTTAAAAAAAATGATGCTATACCGCTAGTCCATAATAAAAGGTAAAATTAATACAGCATAGGAAGTCTCATTATCTTCAAGCATAAGGGATGCACGATTGAATATTTAAAAAATATTCGAAATTTGTGAAAGAATAATTAATAATATTTTTTTTAAATGTCATGCATGTAAGATTTGATACCTAATATAAGAGTGTTAAATAAAAATGTTTATTCTTTGACTTTAAGGGTTGTATTATTCATTATGTTTACGTTATATTTGTTTTCTAAAACATACACAATACTTTCAGGTACAAAAAACTATAAATTGATCCACCAATTCAACCACAATTCTTGAACCAAATCTTTTATAAACTTTTTGAATCTGCGAAACGGCATACATTCTTTCTTCAGTAAGTACCCAGAGATAAATTATTGATTGGAGTCTATTCCCTTCGAGATGCACCTTCTACAAAATTTGTTTCTCGAATGTGTCCTTACTTGGATGGTGAAATGAAATCACCAGAAACTCTCTTTTTTCTTATATTAACCTTATTCTATTTATTGCTAATACACATGTAGTGGATAGGTTTAAAATATAACATTCAAGTATGTAGAAAAGATGACATTTATTTTTAGACAAATATTGTCACAAATACATTTTTCTCAGGAGGATATTTTAATGCTCATATTTAAACTCAAAATGATTGTAAGGTCCTCCAACGTAGTGAAAGTAAAGTTTCTTTTCCTTAACTGCTTCCTCCATCTTTTCAAATTTATCCTCCTCTGGTGTGTTCTCGGATGCTTCCTCAAAGACTTTCATGATTCTACCAGGCAAGAATACAGAAAACTGATTGTCCAATTCAACCACAATCCTATTACCATACTTTGTTCGTACTTTTCGCATCTTCTCTAAAGGCTTATTCAACTTTTTTCACAAGACGTTTGCACTGCACTTTGTTGAATGAAACCACTGTAATCTGTCGGTGCTCTTATAGTCCATTATCCCACTCTTTAAACATTACCCCACTCGTTGCACATGCGCACAAATCTTCTAGATGCTTCAAGAAAATCAAACTGTTGAGTTATAGTAATGGCACTCAGTATAAGTAATGGCTGTAAAATTTAATTGTTAATAACATTATTATTTATTATGTAGCAACATCTATCAATAATAATCATAAAAGTAATAGTTAGAAATTTGAAAAAATTGTGTATTTAACATGACTACCCTGGCGGACCGAACGAACGGAGCGGATACGCTACAGCGTATCCTTATAGTATCCACATCGTATCCTCTCCGTATCATGCAAGAAAAACTCATTAAAAAAGAAAGATTAACATTTCACTTGTTGAAATTCGGATTCTACGTGAAATTTTGAGTTGAAAGGTCACAGAGTAATCGCAATATTTTTTCTTGCAACATTAAAAACTTTAAAAAAATATAATACTTATTGATGACGTGCGCTGAAGGCGACTTAAAACGCATCGTCGTTCAGTAGCAGTTAATAGGCGTTATCCGTCGAAGATGCGTTTGAAGTCGCCTTCAGCGCACGTCATCGATAAGTATTATATTTTTTAAAAGTTTGTAAAGTTGCAAGAAAAACTATTGCGATTATTCCGTGACCCTTTAACGCAAAATTTCACGTAGAATCCGAATTTTAACAAGTGAAATGTTCATCTTTCTTTTTAAATGAGTTTTTCTTGCATGATACGGAGAGGACACGATGTGGATACTATAAGGATACGCTGCAGCGTATCCGCTCCGTTCGTTCGGTCCGCCAGGGTAATGGTTAACTAGTGAATAGGTTTAAAAGTAATGAACACTTCTATTACCGTTAGTTATTTTTGTATTCATTCAAGAAAAAAGACTTAACCTATTTTTACAAAGTAAAATCTTAACCTAATTTGATAAAAGAAACATTTTGAGAACAGGAATTCGCACTTATTATAAAAGTCTTTAAGCGTTGTAATTTTCAAACAAGTGTCTGTAGTATCTACTACTTTAGTCACATCATCAGCATCATCGTCGTCAGCACTGCTTCCAGCATAAATCCTGATAGTTGGCTGATCCTGAGGAGTCAAGAACCAGGTCTTGAGCGTCAGGCCATTTCGGACAGCGCAGTTGTGATTCCATTACTGGGTATGATGATTACACGTGACGGAAACTGCATTGTGTAATTTCTTTAGCGAAGGACAGCCCAAATCCTCCAAATTGCGTACATTTAATCCAAACTCGTCAAACCATTTCTTCTTTTCAAGTCCTCTGACGTAAATAGCACAAGCACCAAGTAGTATATCTTGAAGTATAGGTCTCAGTTCCTCGTAGGGTATGTCACCAGAAGTCCACCCGATACCGTGATAATTGCGCGTCAGCCACAAATGTTCACTCTTGTATCGGGCAGGCAGAGAGTTCCAATAGCAGGGAGGTTCAAAGAGGTAGACCAGAGGTTGAGCCTCTTCCTGGAGGGGAACTATAGCTAATTCCTTAAAGAAGAACTGGTTTTGGGGCTTCTTGAAGACTTGCACGTCTACAATGAACTCCATTTCGACGAAAACTGAATTCTCTTACTAAAATCATCTACTTTATACCTTTCCTCCCCACTACTACTAACATTACCCCCACCACTATCATCTTAAATCCACTTCTTCACACTACCACTCAGTGGCTGGTACTGAATCATACGGTAATGTTTAATTAGACAGTAGGCTGCAGTTTCAGCGGGAAAATTGTCTGCAGATTCAAATTCCAAACGAACGACCACTGAGGTCTGTTTGAGAAACTCATTTTGTTTTGAGCAGTCAATAACACTGAAAGTTTGCATACATCTCATACAGTAGTGCAAATTGATTATGGCCAAAGTCCAGATTTAAATTACCATACGGATAGTACTGTGAATTGAGGAATAACTTGACATTGATTGTATTGCAGTGGTCGAAGCGATTAGCATATCTGTCTAGCCTATCCTTTCTACATGTCTGGAAACCCAATATAACGTAACGTGGTTTTTCCAACTTAGTTGATGTTTTCACAGTCCATATATGTCTTGAGGTGGTGGGAAGCATGGGGTATTCATACAATTCCCATGAGCGAAAACTCATAGTTGTGAGAAAATATTTTCCAATAACGTTCAGCAAATTTATCTTTTGCTCATCCGAAGCTATTACATATGGTATCATCAACTCTACTTTATGAATCGAGATCTTAAATTGCTCTTCGTTTCCTGGCGCTTGTCGTGCTTGAACAACAGCATTTAAGTCACTGCGTGATTTCGTCAGGATAAGTTCATGCTTTGCATTAACAACGATCTTTAGATAGTCTTCAGCAAATCCTACGATCATACTGAGTGGTATAGTGACATCAAAGTATCCCTCACCATTGGTAAGACGTTTTGTTCCTTCCGGGATGTCGAGCCATCCAGCATTCTCTATAAAATAACTTTGTCCAGGAGCAAGTGAGATGTAGCCCTTTATGGTGCTAGTGAGACCGACATTCTTGCAGCGATCAATCTCAATACCATTGAGTTCATAGCGAACTTCATCAAACAGATAGCATATGGCATTGCTCACTAGTGCTGCACTAGCAACAGCTTAACTCCATCAGGCCTTGTTAGTCTTCCATACACATGCAGTGAACTCTTGCTGGGTAGTATACACAAATCTTGATGCTGGACAGCAATTCGAATTTCATCACCTTGTTGAGTGATGATGATGCATAAGGCTGATGTGCATGAATCTCATAGTGAGCTATAGACTCATCAAATCTCACTGGTGTTTGAATGTTTAGCTTTTCTTCCATTTTTATTGCAACAAAAGGAGATGATGAATATCTTGTGTAACGCTACTTTTTTCCAAATCAAATATTTAATTAGGAGGTCTCTATAAAGAGCGCACATAGACCCCAATCATAATGAACGACTTTTTAAACAAACAATTAGAAAGATACACAGGACATAAATTTTTGGGCGCCAGTCCTTGCTTGGGACAAAGGCGAACCAGTTCAACCAAGTTGAGTGAGAAACGATAAAGATATGCGGGATCTGTATTCCAGACGGTACAAGGGAAACTCATTGAACGCTAAACTTTTCAGGCTAAACGATAGACGAAAATCTCACAAAACTCCGTCAAAAGGGTACACCTTAATTTAAACAAGCAATAATCCGAAATAAATAAAAAAAAAGATAAGAGAAAAAAAAGAATGAAAGACAAAAGGTACTCAAAGATTGCCTATTCTAACCTATCAAAGAAAGGCAAACGACGTTAAGTTATCCAAGGATGAGATAATCAAAATTACAGAAAGCCTCGAAAGTTGTAGCAACAATACAAATATAACAAAGGTAACCAAAAGATGAAAAGTATCAAAATAGATAACAAAGAAAGTAAAACCAAAATTAAGAGAGAAAGATTAGGGTCGGCAAAATTGCTAGCTCAGTCTAAACTTAACTTGGTAGAGGGGGGGGGGGGGTACGTAATTACAAAAGCTCACGTTCAAATCACAATAGTTAACAATAATTTATTTAACAACTAAGAGAAGTTTAACAAATGGGGATATCCCTAAGGTCGAGAGAAAACAATAAAACCATATAAAATACATTTAGGATTCAAACATAGATAACTACAAACAAACAACAACAAAAAGGAGGGGGTGAGCCCGACAATATCAAATCGCAATTGTAGGGTATAATTCATAACTTGATTAGAAAAATGGGGGGGGGGATCGCCATTAAACATTTTTCGGGTATGAAACTTAAAGAACATACGGTGACCAGATATGATAAAATTATATTTTAACATAGTCCACAAAAAGAAAACTTCAAACAGCAAGCGCAAGTGGTTCGCAATAGGGCATTACCGGATACACATAATAAACTAAAACATTATAAATCGATACATAATAACGCAACGAATTAAAGGCTTCTAATTTCAAAAAAAAAAAAAAAAGAATAGGGGTTTTTCTTCCGACAGATAAGCAAAGGGGGTTCGCAAAAGTACATATTAAAAGTTTCTCGAAAATATAAAGTGTCATCACAAAAAAAGTAAAATACAATATATGAAAGAAATATCAAGGTCGAAATCCGTTAGTAATATAATTAGTCGATAAGGGGACGGGTTGTTACATTATTGAACACTTAACACAGGGGCATCTGTGTCAAAAATATCTTAAAATGAGAGGAGACATTACATAGTCTCGAAATTAAGAGGGCAAAACAAAAGAGTCGCAAATTTCTAACAAGGGTATCACAAATGCTCAATTCAAAAAGTAGGGTTAACTCATGGAACTGCACTCGTGGTCAAAAGAGGTAACCCTAAAAGAATCGCAAAAGCTATAGGGGGGATATCGCAATAAAAGGTTGTAGATGGGTTTTACGAATTGGGGTTAGCTTGACAGGTTACAGAATGGGCTAAAAAAAGGTATTTCCAAAAGAATCGCAACAGCTATAGTGGGGACATCACAATAAAGGTTGTAAAATGGGTTTCAAGAATTAGGGTTGGCTTGAGAAGTTGCAGAAGTGGCCAATAGGGGTAATTACAAAATAATCGCAAAAGCTATATTGGGGATATTACCGTAAAAGACTGTAAAAGGGGTTTCACAAATTGGGATTGCCTTGAGAAGTTGCAGAAGTGACCAAAAAGGGTAATTCCAAAATAATTGCAAAAGCTATTTTGGGAATATCACCGTAAAAGGCTGTAAAATGGGTTTCACAAATTGGGGTTTCCTTGAAAAGTTGTAGAAGTGGCCAAAAAGGGTAATTCCAAAATAATCGCAAAAGCTATATTGGGGATATTACCGTAAAAGTCTGTAAAAGGGGTTTCACGAATTGGGGTTGGCTTGAGAAGTTGCAGGAGTGGCCAAAAAGGGTAACTCCAAAATAATCGCAAAAGCTATATTGTTGATATTACCGTAAAAGGCTGTAAAAGGGGTTTCACGAATTGGGGTTGGCTTCAGAAGTTTTAGGAGTGGCCAAAAAGGGTAACTCCAAAGGAAACGCAAAGGCTATATTGAGGATATCACAATAAAGGTTGTAAAAGAGGAGGACATCATATGGTATCACAAAAACTGCAAAATCATGGGGGAGGGTAAAATATCAGGGTGCTTAAATAATTTTTGGGCAATTCGGCACTGAAAATGGGGCGAAATTGATCGCAAATAAAGTTAAAATCGACACAATGAAATATCACGGCCGATATTAATTCGGCAATTTGGTACTAACAATGGGGTAAAGAGGGATCGCAAACAAAGATAAAATTAAGACAGTAAAATATCGCGGCACATTTTAACTTGGCAATTCAGCACTAAAAAAAAAGGTAGGGGCGAGGATCGCAAACAAAGGTAAAATCAAATAGCAAGATATCACTGCATTAAAAATGGGGGCACGGATCACAAACAAAGGGGGAATTAAAGCCATCAAATATCACAGTACATATCAATTAATTCAGAAATTCGGCACTAAATAGGGGGGGGGCAAGGATCGCAAACAAAGGAAAAATTAGATATCACGGCACATTTTATATTTAGGCAATTCGGCACTAAAAAGGGGGCAAGGATCGCAAACAAAGGAAAAATTATATATCACGGAACATTTTATATTTTGGCAATTCG
>CAKNYM010045508.1:0-11745 GCA_932195095.1 Andricus curvator | reverse complement strand
TTTTTGTTGTTTGCCCAAAAAAACGTTTTTTTCGCTATAAAAAAAAAGAAATAATTTACAAAATCAAAAATCCTTCGATCAAGGACAACAATTTAGTGCTATGAATAACTGGTCAAAATTTGGTAGCGATCGGATAAGCCGTTCTTTAGATATCTTGATCACCGCGCGAAAAACATTTTTTTGAGAAAAACGCGTTTAAAGTTTTAAATTATGATGCGCAAAAAATATAATAGACCAAATCAAAGTATATACGGTTCAAACATAAGGTATTTGTGTTATAAATAACTGGTAAAAATTCAGTTACGATCGGATAAGCCGTTCTTTAGATATTGCATATATGAACTTCGAAAACGTTGTCGTATACAAAGCGCGATTTCAAGCACGCGAAATACGTGTATCTAAAAAACAACGTTTTCGAAGTTGATGCACACCATATGTAAAGAACAGCTTACCCGATCGTCACCAAATTTTTATCAGTTATTTATAACATAAACACTTTGTGTTCAAAAAACCATCTTTCGGCACAGCGTACTCTCTTTGATTTTGAAATTTCTTCGATGCAGCTGACAATCCGAAAGCTTCGATCTCCGCAGTTTTTGGATTAAACACATTTTTTCTTTTTTTTTTTGCTCTGATTTTGTACACTTTCGTCGATTTTTGTGCTTCTCTTCCGAACTTTGCACGATTCATTTTGTATGTACTATCTAAGAGCAGAGGACAATAGTCGCAGCTTCTCGTAGCTACCTACTTGCTCAAAAACTGCTCGAGACGCCTTCGCTTGAGGTCGTATATCTCAGTAATTCACTCTCCGATTTCAATGAAATTTTTGCATAATATTTCTGAAATGTTATACTTTCAGAAAATGAAAAAAAAAATGGATTTTTTGAAATTTTCAAACTTGACTAACCCCTTAAGCAATAAAGATATAAAGGGCACATGGACTATGCTACGGGATATCATTGTTAAAACTGCGACTGAAGTATGTGGTACGGCGGTTGTAGGAAGAAAGTCTGGTGATGCGTGGTGGAATGATGAAATTGAGGCACCCCGAAAAGAAAAGAAAGAAGCGTACGAGAGAACGTTGAATATCACAGGTCTTAGCAATGAGGAGAGAAATAGGCTCAAAACAGGCTGAACAAATTGATAAATTTATGTATCGAGATGGGGGAAGTCCCAGACGAGTGGAGGAAAGCGATTATCGTACCAATATACAAAAGAAAGGGAAATAAAAGCACCTGCAATAATTACAGAGGTATCAGCTTATTAAGTACCTTGAGTAAAATATACTCAAAAATACTTATCCGCACGGCAATGAAAATAACAGAAGAAAATATATGGAAGGTGCGTTTGTTGACCTAGAAAAAGCATTTGACAAGGTGGATAGAAGTAAAGTTTGGGAAGTCCTACAAAAGTAAGAAGTCAATGGATGGCTCCTACAAGCAATAAAAACAATATATGCAGGTAAAAAAGCGACTGTAGTAAGGGTTAAAGGGAAACTGAGTGACTGGTTCGATATTATGCAAGGCGTAAAACATGGATGCGTTATGTCCTCATGGCCATCTTCGACGAAGAAGGTGTAGATCTCGAGACAGCGAGGGCACGTGGGTTAGCTTTCGCAGATGACAAGGTTGTTATAGCAGAATCAATCGAAAACTTGCAAAGACTGTTAAGCAAACTAAATACAAGCATGAAGGATATGGGCCTCAAAATTAACGTATTTAAATAAAACAAAAATCATAGTGTTTGAAGGAAAAGGTGATAAAATAATGTGCAACATTGTCCTAAATGATGAGAGATTATAACCAGTTGATAAGCACATATATCTAGTTAGCCTATTCACTAGTGAAGGGAAGATAGATGGGGAGTTAGATAGGCGCATAAACGAGGGTGAGAAAGTTATAGGTAGAGCAGGGTCCATTCTCAGAAGTAAAAATATGCAAAAAAAAGTTAAAATGGCAATACATAATTCTCATTTGTACCGACTGTGCTATACGGTAGCGAGGCATGGACCTGTCAATAAAAGGACAAGAGTAAAATTACCGCGATTGGCATGAAACCTCTGCGCACAATTTAGTTAGTATCTGTGAATGAGACATTAATCCGAAGAGACATGAGAAGCCATAGAAACACAAGAGCTTGCATGAAAAATTGCATGAACGTGAAGGAAGCTAGAGTAGTATGCCAGGACAGAAAAGTGTGGCGAAAAATAGTTTGTAAACAGATTGACAATAGAGTGAATGACGCCTGAAACAAAGACCTTGGATACTAATGCGCCCAAGTGGGGAACCACGCATAACAATTTTGTGAGGCTCTTCAGTTGGGGTGATCGCTAGAGAGTTTGATCAGCAACCTGGGTCGGAGCAGTGTTGTGGAACGAACGTGTCATTTGAATAAATCACACGAGAATTCTAGATCAGTCTAAACAAAATCTATACCCCCTACCTCACATTACTCCTTTCCTCACCGAGCAAGTCACGTCTACCCCGAAAGGGAAATGGCTTAATGGTACAATAATAATAATAATAATAATAAAATAGTGAAATTCACAACCGGGAAAAATACACAGGGGAAGAAAGAGGAAGGTTGACTGTCAAGGGTTAAAAGTGTTATGAGTAAGCTTCAGTAAAAATTGACTCGGGCCCGGGGAATCGAACCCTTGGCCGCCGGCTCAAAGCATGATGTGCTACTACTGCGGTAACCAACAAGTCGATGATGAGTCACATACATTCATCCGATCACCTACTGCTTCACCGCTAACACTCTAAATCAGTCTTTGTGGTAAAAAGTGGGAAGCTGTTTGAAGTTTACCATGTACCACGTTACAAATCTAATAACAAACAAAAAATTAATATTGCTGAACATAACATTTTTTAAACAAAAGTAATCAGCGTCTCTCATAGTCTCACATCCATACTCTATCATAACAATACATGAAATGATGGTTGCGAGAGGAAAATTAGAAGTATATATAATTTATTGTGTATTATATAATATGTATATAATAATTTATACGTAGATAATGTACTTGAAATTCTTGTTTTATACTTTACAGTTACTTTCATCCCTAGCATATTCCAATGTTTTTTTTTGTAAGAATTTTTCAAAGCAAATCAGTATTTCACGAATTAAAATATAATTGATAAGCTTTTTAAAAATTATTTTTGTATCTCAAAAATATCAAATCTATTTCCAGATGCAAAAAAAATGTGTTACACGATTGGTTAAATTAATTAATTGTTTATTCTAAATTATCTTATAATCGAAGTAAATTAATTTTTTTTAAAAATTGTAGGTTTCCCTTTATGTTCTTCCTGTCTTTTATTTCTTCCTATTAAATATTATACGATATTTAATTATATACTTTTACCTTCATTTGATTTGTTTAGATTTCTCCCGGATGAATACCATTTTCAATATGCAAATGTTGCTGTCAAGAAAAAGAATCATGACAGTTACTTTAAAGCTGGAAGAGGGCTCCTTGCCTAATGATTATATCAAAAGCTTGAGAAACTTTAAACAGCCGATGAATGTAGTTTTTATAACTTCCGAAAGAGACGTGAAGAAAATGAAAGATTTATCAAAAGAACTAAGTTTCTATGGAAGTATAAATCTGGTCCTATTTGTGAATGAATTCAAATCTTCTTTAATAGACTCTTGCATGAATCCACTTGGAAATCCACTCCTTCTGAACGAAGGCGATTCATTATTTGTAAAATGCTATGAAGACATTGCAATTCGAGAATGGTATGCTTTCAATCAGAATCATCTGAAAATTTACGAAAGGGTTACTTGGGCACCAGAGAGAGGACTTGTTCTTAAATCGAAAAAATTAATGCAAAACGAAAATGATATTCTGAATGGAAAACTTCTGCGCATAGGAAGATTTAAGGTAACATTTTTCAGATTTTTCTGGGTTAATTTTTTTTAAATCGCAGACCTCACTCACAGTCCCAATTCCAGGAATAAATTTGATTTTCAATAACTGAGGCTTTCAAGTTAAAGTTTTTATCTAGGGTTTAAAATCCGATTCGAGTCTTAGTGGCATTAAACTTTGAAATTCTGACAATATTTCATTCTCTTTCAAGTATAATATATAAAATAATGAAATACTTAGATATTTCAAATACTCATGACAGACCTGAAATCCCAAGCTTTAACTCCCATTCTGTTAAAAGTCAAACCTTTTCAATTTGAATTGTTAAATGCTGTGATGCAGAAAACGTTTGAACTCCATCCTTTCTAAATTTCATAATTTACCGAGGGGGTGACAACTCGATCGATCCAGTGTTCAAATATTTTTGTCTTCAGGATATTTCAATGACTTCAATATTTTTGAATGAGTAGAGGATATTTTACTGATCGAAATAGTTTAAGAAGTTAAAAAAAATTCAAGAACTTCTGGAGTCTTTATTTTCTTCTGGCGATTCATGTGGTTGAAGGAAATTTTATAACATTTCACTGAATTCAAGAGATTTCTAAGACTTTAGATGACCTTATATTATACCATGATATTTTGAAGAAATAAACTGTGGTATTTCCTCTTTTTAGGTAAAAAATATAGAAGCTTGTTTAATATTCCATAAATAATTACAGTTTTATGGCTTTTAAATGGAAATTCTTGAGCACTATTTAACATGTTGAATTCCAAAGCTTAAATTAACCAAATTTCAGTTTTTCAGGACTTTTAAAAATACTTTATGCCTCTGCAGGTTCTCCACTCTATTGTTACAAGTCCATACCTTTTCCAGATTTTCCAAGTTTTCTAGGCTCTGTAGCAACCTCGTTGGTTTCTTTTTACAATCGAAGCCCGAATTTATATTCGTAAGTGACCGGTTACAAAGAAACCAGTCTAGCCTCTATAAATAAAGTTTTCGGAAAACAAATCGCAATTTACAATATAAGATTTCAGCATAAGGAAACTGTAAAAACAAGAAAATCTGTATTTTTTGGTACCGAATTTGTTCAGATATCAATAAGAGTTATTTTGATTGAATTTGTATATTTTGGTTATAGATATCAGAGAAGTTCAATAAATATTTTGATGAATTAATTTTTGCCCTGAAATTGGCTGGCAATTTTGAGACTAAGAATGTTGAAATAAGAAAAAAAATTGGCATTGGGTCTTGGAACAAAACCAGCAAGAGATGGTCAGGTGGTATGAGCCTAATTCAAAATCATGAGATTGATATTTTAGCAGGAATAGTACCGCCAAAGGATGAAATTTTAGATTCAGCTGATTTAACGGTTCCTCTAAAAAAAGTCGAATTATGCCTTTACATAAGAAAACCAACATCCAGAGTAGCATCTTCGTGGTCTGGTTATTTCAAGGTGCACGAAATTATAATATTAAAATAAATAATTATATAGAAGTCAGTTTTCCTAAAAAAAACTCTGTTCAAATTTTCTGCAGAAAATAAGTGGTTAATCTATTTCATCTATCAAAAATCAGTTACCAAAACTTATAACTTTTGTTTTGTAGCCATTTACGTACAAAACATGGTGCGCTTTGATAGTGGCTCTTATAGTCACAGTGACGCTTCTTACCTTCTTGAGAGTGAAACTAGAAAATGGCTCATACCATGGTAACATTCAGAAAAAGTTTTTGCATGTTTGGGGATGTTACTTTCAACAAGGATTACCAGGTATGAAAGTATAGATTATGAAGTTGAATAATAAGTGATCTATATAATAAACAATCTTATTATCAAGAAAATTGATCTTATTAATCCTCTGCAGAATTTTCAAAAGCTTCACCTATGCGATTATTTTATTACTCTACTCTCATTTTTGGATTTTTGATTTTTGCAATTTACTCAGCATCCATTGTAAGTGAACTTACCATACTTAAGGAAAATTTACCTTTTAAGTCATTGGAAGAATTTTTAAAAGACAGATCCTATAAGCTAGCAGCCGTTGATACTCAAGTTTATGAAAACATTACGCTAGTGAGTATAACTAAGGTTAAAATAGAAAAATAGTCTTGAATATGTTAAGTTATATATATATATATATATATATTTATAGGCGGTGTCATATTTAGATGGCAGTTGCTTCCAGTGGGACCCTGCGGTGGTTGTTTAACTCTTTTTTGAATGATACACATATACATAAAAGTATATAAAAATATTAACAAAAAATATATATAACAATATAAATAATATATATAGGGAAGAGTGGTCCTAAGTCGGCATAGTAAGAGTTTTTGGCGAAAACAGAGGGTAAAACAGAGTTTAGTTGCGCTTTAATGTCTCTGGTCGGGTACCACGATCCTTTATCTACAATTATATGTCACTTGACCCTATATTATATTATTTATTCATTATAATTTTTTTTAAGCTTGTTTTCGGGTGAACTCAGTTTTTCATCATAACCACGGACTAATTTTATTGTGACTGATGAGATAAGTAGGTTCTAAATTAATTTAATACGATGTCCGAAATCTCCTGCGATGATGTTGTAGGTACAAAATTAAGAGCATTGAGTAGTTTGGTGTTCTATTTTTTGAATATTATGCACGGGGCTGTCCCGGTATATATTATCAGTCACAGACGCATTATTGTAATGCAATCAAGTGATCTGATAAGAGCGTATGCCTTGACATATTGGGCAAAGCCTGGTTTTTACCCCATCATTATATATATATATATATATATATATTGTTATTATTATTATTATCGATTAGCGATTCGAACTCGAAAGTTCATTGCCTCATCTACCCGAAAACCGCCACGCATCTCTATCCTGTGCATCCTCCATCCAGTTTGAGCAATTATGTCCTAGTTCTTTTAGATCATCCCTTACATTTTTCTCCCATCTGTTTCTCGGTCTGCCTAGAGGTCTCTGACCAGTCGGTTCCCCTTTCAAAACTTGCGCCACTGTTCTTTCATTGCCCATTCTTGCTACGTGCCCCGCCCATCTTAATTTACGCGCTTTCATAACTCTATTAATATTTGCTGACCCGTAGAGAGCATGCAGCTCATCATTATGCAGTTTCTCCATTCACCAGTCTATTCGTCCCTCTTTGAACCATAGATTTTTTTGAGTACTTTATTTTCGAAAACTCTAAACCTATTCTCCTCTCCCTTCGTCAGCGCCCACGTTTCAAACTTTGATGTTTCTAGATAGCAATCGCGCTTTTAGTAGCGTGTTCGCTGCATAATAGCACCCATTTCCAGCGTGCAGCCGCGCGTTGATTTCCGTTTTAATGTTATTTTCACTAGTTATAATAGACTTGAAGTATTTAAACTCATTAACCCTTTCGAATTTCATATTTCCGGCCATTAGATCCCCGCCTATATTACTTTGATCGGATCTGACGACGATCATATATTTTGTCTTCGATTCGCTAACTTCCAAACCAATATCTTTGGCTTTTGTGATCAAGATTTCTGCATTTTCAGCTACGGTTTCTTTATCATCGCCTAGTAAGTCGAGATCATCCGCATACCCAAGAATTTGTACTATCCCATTGAGGGTAGCACCGGGCGGATTTGCTTGTACTTGTCTGACCACGTATTCTAAAACTAATTTGAAAAGGGCGCGCGAAAGTGTATCGCCCTTTTTCAGGCCATCACGGATCGAAAACTCTTCAGATAACCTTCCGTTTACACGTATTCTACCCCTACTGCCGCTTAAGCAAATTTCGATAAGTCTAACTAATTTTCTTGGTACACCCAAGAACTCTAGGATCTAGGACATTCGTGCGCGTATAATAGAGTCGTAAGCTTTTTTGAAATCGATAAATAGCTGATGTACTACTTCATTAAATTCCCATTTCTTTTCTAACAGTTGTCTAATTGTAAACATTTGATCGCTTGCAGATCGGTTTCGGCGTAATCCACACTGGTAATCCCCATTGATTTCCTCGAAAAAAGGAGTTAGTCTACTTAAGATTACATTGGACAGGATCTTGTAGCACGAAGGCACAAGTGAAATTCCCTGGTAATTTTCACAGTTCGTTTTATCGTTTTTTTAAAGATGGGGATAATAATAGAGGTATTTCATTCCTCCGGCATGCGTTCTGTTTTCTAAACTGCGGGTCTTAATTTACAAATTTGCCTCGTGAGGCAAGGGCCTCCATTTTTTTATCAGTTCTGACCGTAGGTCGTCGATGCCCGCGGCTTTGTTATTTTTTAACTTATTAACTTATGAATTTAACTTATTTAATGCCATTTATATTTCTACATCAGCAGGATCATCAATTAGTAGATCGGCAGTGTGGATTTCACCGCGATTACCTTCAAGGGGGGATTCAAGTACATTTAATAGCTTATCGAAATAGTTTTTCCATAAATTCAGTCTCTCCGTCGCATCGGCTAATAGATTGCCATTTTCGTCCCTCATTACTTAATAAAAATGACCAAAAGTTTAATTTCAAAATTTCTGGAAATTTATGAAAAGTTTCGATAATTTACGGTATTTTTGCCAAAAATTTATGTTAACTTATTCCAAATTATCAAAAACTCAATAAAAAAAATTGCCGGGAATTTTTGGCAATTTACGGTAATTTTAGAGGTGATTTATGGTAACGTGCCATAAATTGCCCAAAATTCAATTTAAATATGTATAAATTTGCAAAAGATTAGGGAAATTTTTGTTAATTCATGGTAATTTTACAGGTGCATATGGTAACCTACCATGAATTACCCTGAATTTAATTTTAAAAATTTCCATAAATTTCCTGAAATTTTTGAAAATTTTCGGAAATTTATGGTTATTTTACAGATAATTTATGGTAACTTAAGATAAATTACCCAAAATTCAAATTAAAAATTCTATAAATTGCCGGAAATTTTCAGTAATTTAAGGTGATTTGATAAGTTATATACGGTAATTTTCCATAAATGACCGCAAAATTCCATTATCTGCAACCAAAATTTCCTCATAGTTTTTACGGTGAGTGGGCTGATTATCATAAAATGCGAGTTCATAGATGTATAACTTTCATTATTCACCTCCTACCTCACTTTTCACTCCCTAGGGAGTAAAAAGTACTTTCTAATCCCTATGGGGTAAAAAGTAGAGCTTTCGCCCCGCTTCATAGGCTTCGAAAAGGGCTGAAATCATGCATGTGTCATAAAAAGACAATTCTTCAAGATTCTTTTCAATATTTAATTATTTTATTTAAAAACAAGGTTAAATGGATTACAACAAGATCAATAAAAGTTTCTAACAAATATATATAATTTGAGGGGTGGTACTTTAGAATATAAAAATACTTTAAAGGTTGGGTTCTCGAAAAATCTTAAATTTATCTATTTCAAAAATTTCACACCGAAGCATTGTAGCTTATGCGGCAAAAATAAACCCATAATTTTTCTTTTTTCAAAAAAGTAGTTGTGCAGGCTTCAAACCTTAATTCTGTCCTTCTCAAGCCTTGAGCTAGTTCTAAAAATAAGTTTATCAAACAAATCAAAAACGTATTTTGGTTCAATAAGTATTTTTTTAAACATACAGAATATTTTCAAGCTTATATAATTCAAAAAGATCTTGAGGGATAGGTTATAATGGTTTATTTTGAAAAACGAAAAATACGTGTTTATTTATTTGCTAAATGTAAACATTTGAAGGAGTGGCCCAAGGTAAATGAATATATACAGGTTTTTCATTGTCAAGTTTCTTCTTTTAGGATCCAATACTGTTGGCAATGCAAAAGAAGCTCATAGAGAGGGAACAATCACCAAAAAATACACAAGATGCTTTAAATCTGGTAAAGATCTAAGTCAAAAAATTTATCCATTCAAAAGATATGTTTCTAAAATGTAGTTTCTTTATGCCTAATTTGTCTGAATCTCAATGATTTTAGATTTGCAGTCAAAATATAGCACTCTACAGTACTGACATCATTACATCTCAGCTGCCTACCGGTACAAAGATACCATGCAATTTGGTAAAAATTTACCTTGAGAAGCACAAATATATCCGTATGGCCATGCTTAAGAAGAGCCCGTATAAAAAAGCTATTAATTATTAGTAAGTACTTTTTCAATATTCTTGACAAAAGAATAGAATCCTGCGCATACTACAAGAAATTCCTCTATTATTCAACCCTTTATTATACAGTATTCGCAACCAAAGAACAACATTTTTTAATTTTCTTCATAAAACCATCACATTTTTTTAATTTACCCAAAAAGATGTATTTGAGACAATACAAACACTGAAATAAAAATTTTCACTTTTCATATTGATTAATTCGGCTATAGCATTCAGAAGATACTATCAATTCGCGATATTCAGTGAAAATCAATAAAGAGTGATCCATCGTCAGATAATTTTTTCAATATGAATTTTTGAAAAATCACGCGTGAATAGCGTCAAGTGGTCATCACAGTTCGACTCAGTATTGAATACCATTTCATCATAGAAAGACGCCGGCACAGCGTCTCCAAATTGTGGAGCTGTTTACGAAAACCATCAAAAAATTACAAGCTGAATTTGGTCTATTCGGTCGCTGGTCACCCAATAATGAATTTTGGCTTTGAAATTTTTTGATGGTATGAGCAACGGTGCGATCGGTGGATCGATTTAAGTTGCTCTTAGTGCACGATAAACTTGTTCAACAAGGCGATGATTTTCGTAATACAGCTCCACAATTAATCAATTTTATGCCATACTAAATTTTAGCATAGGAAAAAATCTAGTTTGAATTTCGTTATTTAGATACCATAATCCCTTTTTTAGCATCATAAAACTCAGAGGAAATGGCATATTGAAGAGCATTGAGTCAACGCTTCATGAAAGCAGCAGCAGCGGAATTTCCTTAATAAATGCACCTACTGAAAAAAACTATCAGCCTACAACCATTTTGGATATAGCATCACTTTTGGCGACGTTATGTGGAAGCGTGGTTTTGTCTATCATAATACTATTTTTCGAAAAATTTTATTTCACAGTTCGCAAGAGGAAATCTGTTAAAATTTCAACATGTTCTCGCCCTCGAGCTGCTCGAATTAGAAAATTTAATTAAGGTATAAAATGTTACAACGACTGTAAGCGATCCGCTGAAAACTCTGACCCCCATGACCGCCATCGCATAGATACAAGGCCGTCCTGCCGTCGACACGTAAAACTTTTCTGCCGCCCTGCCGTCGACATACAAAACCTGTCTTGCAGTACCTTTTCAATCTTAAGGCCAGAGAATCAGCGGGAAGACGCAAAACCCCGCGGCGCCCACGCTTCCACCCTGGTCGGTTGTCAAATGTAAACAAAACAACTCAAAAAAAATTAAATTTTTTTGTAAAAATTAGAAAATATATAGGCTCCTGAAGCTAGGACCACGACTACCTATATTAAGCGTCGATTCCCATGCAACTGGAGGTATATGTCATCCGCCGGGCTTCCTCCAACAACACTCAGAGAGAACAACACAAAGGTCCAATAAAATTTACAGCAATAAAACAACTTAGCTTTTCCTGGATAGCAAATCGATGAATTTCCAAATCCACATCCAGCTCTTTGTTTTCCAAAATAAACAGACTTTTCCTTTCGTATTCAGGTAAACCCTATCACTTTTTGGAAAAAACGTATTGGTAACGGTGGTCGGAGCGGATGTGTCGATTTGCTGCTCTCCGGAGTATTGTATTTTCGAGTGCTTTTCTTGCTCTTTTTTCAAATAAAAGTTTGCAAGTAGTGACTTTGTGTGTTTCTGGCGCGTCTGAGCAAGTTGTTTTTTTTTTCTAAACTGCTGGTTTCTTGTTTTTTTTTTGGTTTTACCAATAACTGTCATTGAACAATTAGAGCAAT
>CAKNYM010045504.1:727-16723 GCA_932195095.1 Andricus curvator | reverse complement strand
AGTTTAAAAAAGTTTCAAGTGATTTTTAAAGAATCGAAGGATTTTTTATATTCCAATAATTTTAAAATATTTCAAATAAATATTTAAGGAATTTGAAAAGATTCCAAGGCATTTCCAAGAGATTTCAATAATTTAAAGGAATTTCAAAAAATTATAAAGGATTTGAGAACTTCTAGAGTATTTTAAAAGATACCAAGAGATTTCCGAAAGTTTAAAGAAGTTTCAAGTGATTTTTAAAGAATCTAAGGATTTTTTTTATTTCAATAATTTGAAAGAATTTCAAAAGATTGGAAATATTTTAGGATGTTTTTAAAAATTGCAAGGGATTTTGAAGAGCTTGAAAAAATTCGAGGAATTCCAAAATATTTTGAAGGATTTCAAATATCTTAGGGTATTTTGAAAGATCCTAAGAATTTTTAAATTGATTTCAGTAATTTAATGTCACTCATAGGATTTCAATTATTTTATGGTATTTTAAAAGATTCTAAGGCATTTTCAAGAGCTTTAAAATGTTTCAATCTATTTCAAAAGATTTAAAAGTATTTGAAAACTTTAAAAGTATTTCAAGAGATTATAATGAATATTTAATTGATTTACAGATGATTTGAAATAATTTAAAGTATTTAAAAAAATTCTAACGCATTTTCAAGAGATTTGAAAAAATTTTCCTGGGGTATTGTATCAAAGAGTTTCCTAAAATTTCGAAAACATAGATCGATTTGATAGGACCTATGCCAGGTTTTAGGGTATATTAAAAGTTCCAAGGAATTTTCAATTCATTTCGGTAACCTGATAGGATTTTAAATGATTAAAAATATGTCAGGGTACTTCAGAAGATTACGAAGCACTTTCAAGAGATTTACAAAATTTTAAGGCCAACAGCCATACCACGCTGCAAAAACCAGTTCTCGTCAGATCACTGAAGTTAAGCAGCGTTGGGCGCGGTTAGTACTTGGATGGGTGACCATTCAAGAATACTGCCTGCTGTTGGCACATAGTGGGTGTGGTGAGCTCACACTTGTAGTTATTTACTACAAGATACTATCCACCTAGAAACACTACCCACCTAGAAACACTACCCAAATCGGGTAGTGTCACGCCTACCCTGAAAGGGAAATGGCTTAATGGTATAAAAAAAGGCATTCCAAAAGATTTTAAAGTTGTTAAAATATCTTAGGGTATTTTTAAAACATTTCAGTAATTTGAAGTGATTCAATTCTTTCTCTTTTTTCCGTCGTTATTTATTTGTCTCTAATGAGCCGAAAAGGAGGTAGTTGGGAAACCTAATTTTGATTTGTGAATATATTTCATGCTCTTTTTGCATAACATTATTTATAAGAAAGTAGATTCCATTTCGATTTCAAATTTAGAAAAGAAAACGTTTCTCACTATTTGGGGGCTGTTTTAAAAGGGCACTTTGAGAAGATTACAAAAATTTCTAGGAATTCCCAAGGATTTGACTGATTTTAAGGTATTTGAAAAATTTGCATAGGGTATTAAAAAGTTTCCTGGAATTTTGGAAAATATATGGCACGATTTCGTAGGGCCTATTATAATATCTCGAAAAATCCCAAGTGATTTTGTAAGATTTCCGAGGATTTCAATGATTTTAAGGGATTTTGAAAGCTCACAAGGTATTTTGATAAATTTTCTAGGCTTTCAGGTTATATTATCAGATTTCATGTAATTTCAAGGGATTTTATGATATTTCAATAGATTTTAATGAATTTATTCACAAGAATTCATGGATTTCGTATGATTTCAAAACGATTTTTAAATAAGTTCAAGGTATTATCAAAGATTTCAAAGAATTTGAAAGATTTTAGGATATCTTAAATGATTCCAAAGAATTTTTATTTAATTCAAACAATTTAATATACCTAAGGTATTTTTAAAAACCAAAGGAATTTCTAAGAGCTTCAATACATTTCAAAGCATTTCAAAAGAGTTTAAAAGATTTGAAATATCTAAGCGTATATTAAAAAATCTCCAGGGATTTTCAAGAAAATAAAAAGTTTTAAGTGATTTCAAGAGCTTCCAAAGAATATGAAATATTTTAGGGAATTTTAAAAGATTAAAAAGTAATTCATAATTGAAATTTTAAATTAATATGAAAATTTTTCTATAAATTTATTATTTCATGATATTTTAAAAGATTCCACGGGATTTTATAAAATTTCCGAGGATTTCTCTGGTTTTGAAGGATTTTAAAAGCTTTCTAGGTTTTTGAATAAATGTTAAAGGTTTTTACGAAGTATCGTCAAATCTAATAGAATTGCACGAGATTTCATTTCGAATTCACCTTGAATTCTTATAAATTCTTTTGAATTCTGCAGAATTTTTTGGATTTTTTTTAATTCACATGAATTATTTGAAATTCATTTAATTCTACTGAAGTCAATGTATTTTTTCATTTCTTTTTAGTTTTTGTTTAATTCATCTGGAAGTCGGCACTTTATCAAATTCTTTTAAATTTTCTAGAATTTTTCTGAACTCTTTTTAAACTTACTGAATGCAATGCATTTTTTCATATTTTTCATTTCTCTTAAATTTCACTAAATTCACTACAATTTAACTGTAATAAAGGAAATTTTGGGTTTTTTTCAATTTTCCTGAATTTAGCTTGAATTGTTTTAAAGTCTTATGAAATTAGCCTGAATTCGTTAAAATTTTCCTGGAATTTTTATCAATTTCATCGAGTTCTTTGAAATTCTTTTTAATTCAAAAGGACATTAGTTACATTATTAATCCCCATTAGTCACTGTTAGTCACTTTTTGGGTAGGGAATTAATCGCTTTTGGTCAATCCTTTTTTTTAAATATGTCACTCTTTCAATTTTTCCAAGAAAATTAGGCTGTGGCAGTCTATAAATTGAAAATGTATAGATTCAAATTTGTTTTAATGCTATTATAAAAGATTCGATATGTAAATAAAGTTACAAGTTCAGAATTTTGGTCTTATTAATGGCCAGGGAATTTTGTAAACGAAGTTTTGTGGAAACCCCGAGGGAAACCCTGGTATTATATATATCTTAATGAAACCAGGGTGACCGCAGATTAGGGAAGCTTTGAAAATCAGGGAAAAGTCAGGGATTTTGAAAAAATGGCAGAAGTCAAGGAATTTCTGTAAGAAGAACTTCAAGTCTCTGTCAAAAGTAATTAGGGCTGCCAAACAGTCACTTTCAGAATTTTATTGAAATCATTTAGAATATTTCAAAAGATGCCAAGAATTTTTTTTAATAGATTTCAATAATTTGAAAGGATGTTAAAGATTTAATATTTTTCTGTTTGTAATTCCAAGAAATTTTCAAGATCCTTAAAAAGTTTCGAGACATTTTGAAATATTTGAAAGGATTTAAAACATCTTAAAATGTTTTTAAAGATTTTAATGCACTTTCAAGATATTATTAATTTTTAAAGGAATTTTAAAGGCTTTTAATATGTTTTAGAGAAATAAACCATTTTTTCTGGAGTTTTCAGGAATTTTGTAGAACTTCGGAATATATGAAACTATGTCATAGGACCTGCAAGGTTTCAATATATTTTAAAATATTTAAATGAATTTCATGAGATTTCCAAAGATTTCAATGATTTTAATGGATGTTAAAAGCTCTCAAGATATTATAATGAATCTTCAAGGATTCAAAAAAAATATTATATAATTTCATTCAACTTCACGGGATTTTATAATATTTTAATGTATTTTAAAGAATTCATTCGCAAGAAGTGAGGGATTTTGTAGGTTTTCACAGATTTGAAGAGATTTTCAAATATGTTTTGCAATTAATTTGAATTCATTTGAAAGTCACCCTGAATCATTACTAATTCATTCAGAATTCTTTTATTATCTCTTTCCAATTTTTCTAATTCACCTGAATTCTTTTAAATTAAATCAATTCTATTCAATTAAATTCAATCAATTTTTTTTTAATTTTCAGTTTTTGTTTCATTCGTTTTGATGCACATATTGGCTTTTAGTCACTTTTTGGATTAGAAATTATTCTTGCTGCAAAAAACGTCGAATTAAAAATTATTGCTTCACACTCACGAGATATTCTCTGGAAATCTGTTTTTCAACAACAAGCATTCAAAATACAATACCTTCGAATAATTGTCAATCCGAAGTTTTTTGTAGTGCACTTTTTTCTGCTTTTTTCGGTTCAAATAGGACACTTAAAAAAAAAAATTAGAGCAGTGGCAGCCTTTAGAATAATAAATTGCAAATCCAGGTCTCGGGCTCAACACACTATTGACACTTTTTTTAAAAGCGATGACGCTGTTTTGCTACTATTTCGAAGAAAATACACTAAGGACACTATTTTCAACTGAAAAACACGAATTTATCAACCAAGAAAAATTTTTCAAACAATAAAAAAAATGTCATAAAAAATGTTGATTTTTCAAAGCCAAAAACATGGTCTTTCAACAAAACTGTTAAATGTTTAACTAAATATTTAAATTTTCAATCAAAAAGATGAATTTTTAAACAAGAAGATTAATTTTCTATCAGAGAAGAAGAATTTTGAAGGAAATATGTACATAAATTTGTAACCAAACATTTGAAATAACTAACTACGTACTTTGAGCAAGGGATGTGATATTAGTTATCTACTAATAAAAAAATTAAACTATCAGATGAAAACAATGAGTACAATCGCAGAATATATCAGGTAGAAAATATTTTTCTTGGTTAAATTATGCGATATGTCAAAATAAATTATTTAAAAAAAAATTAAAAAAAGATATCCGCAGAAGGGAAAAAATTATATTTTTTTGAAATTTCTTTGTTTATTTCAGCTTTTAATAAGAAAGAGACTGTAACGTTTATAAAGGCCTGGAAAGTTCTATAGACAGTATAATTTTCTTTTTATAAATAAAGAATTTACCTATTTTTACGTAAACAACAACAGATTCGATAAAAATGTTCAAGTATAACAAATTTATACTAAAATACATTTTACTTTTTCGTAGTAACTTGCAGCATTTACGATAAAAATTAGAAAATTAATTTTTTATGCAAAAAATTCACTACATCTCTCAATGCATAATAAAATATCAGTGGCAAATGGATTACTATTGAGCAAAGACAATAATTTCCGAGCAAATAGACAACTTAAAAATTTGTTATGATATTTCTTAAAAACTGAAAGATTGGTAATTACTGCCATTATTCTATGTATCATTCATTTTCTTCAATTGTGTACAACTTATATAATAATAAAAATTGATATTATGCGTAGCATTTATCAAATTGAAATTCATATACTCATATACATGCTATAACGAACAATTCACAATTTATTTTATAAATAATATTTCTTTTAATTTGTAAAATGAAAAATTTCATGACGGCAATATAATTTACAAATAAATTAAGTGTTAAACAAATTTGAAGAGTAAATTACAATAAATTAAATTATGATTATATTCACAATCCTTTCCGGATGATAAATATGGCAGAATTTACCTGCAAATAAATTATGAGAAATCTATTTATTACTCCTTCAACAGAGAAAAAAATGAAAAGGAGCTCCTTATTGGAGGGTAAAGACATCATACTTGGTGCCTTCTAATTATTTTACACAAATATTTTGTGACATTAATTAAATATAAATAACGTAGAAAAAATAAGTAGTTGGTTCATTCTTTTGCACATAAAAAATTAATACGCGCGCGCCTTGGCGCGCGCAAGACTACTAGTGTTTATGAAAACTGTTAAAATAATTAATGATAATTATTGTAAATGTGCAAAGTATCGTAGAAAATAGTTATTTGAAATATATTCTTTGTTGATTCTGGAAAGAAATTGGGCCTATTCTTTCAGAAATAGCCAAGCTCTTAATTTTTTAATGAATATTGTTCAAATAATTAATACATCTTGTAAATTTGCAGAACAATATGGAAAAAACTCATCGGAAATATATTCTTATTCAATTATGTTAAAATTGAGCATACTCCTTCAAAAATAGCCAAACTCTGAATATGCCCTGGTGGAAAAAATTCTCTGCAAATTCTCTGCAAATTACTTCATAATATCCCTGCAATAGCTCTGCAAGTCCTCTGCAAACGTCTCCTGCATTACTGCTTAAATTGAAACACTTTAGCATAAATGCAGAGTTCTTCTGCATTTATGCTAAAGTGTTTCAATTTAAGCAGTAATGCAGGAGAACTCTGCATTACTCTTCTTCAAAAAATGGTCTGCATTCTCATGCATTTCTCAGCGAGTTTTCTGCAAAGAATATTCGCAAATACTCTGTAAAAGTCTCTGCTTTACTGTTTAAATTGAAGCACTTCAGCAAAAATGCAGAGATGCTCTGCATTACTCTGCGGCAGACAATTCTCTGCATTGTTCTGAAAATGTTCGTAGAATTCTTGAACGGAACAGTAGTTTTAGCAACGAGAATCTTCAAAATTTGCGAAAATAAAGTCCGTTAAAAACAAAAATGCGCCGTCGTTTCCAACACGAAAAAAAAAGATTCCGATTTATATGGAGGGGCGGCTTCCACATTTAAGGGGAAACGGTAGGTTTGGCTGAGGACATAAATGATTGCAGCGACATCTATAAAAAAATCAGAAATACAGTCTAGTGCCCCCTGGAAAATATAAGTACAAACTCATACCTGAAAATCGGTAGTATTCTGTTGGTAAAATTTTACACCTGTTAGAGAGAGAAACTTAGGAACGAGAGAGACAGACAATCTTTAACCATTTTTATTGCACCCTCCCGTTTCGTTTCAGTTCCCGTTACTCGGCTTACCTGCTCATCTGGAGGGAAATATAGAAAATTGACAAATATTTCCTCTATACAATCCGCGTGAGAAATAATGTATTGGCATCCCATAAAACAAATAAATAAAATTCGGAAAATTTTACATATAAATAATTATTAAATAATTTTGGTAATCATAAAAGCTACTTTTATGACCTCGAACAAAGGTAAAAAAATGCATGTAAGAAAAATACTTTGAAAACAAACCCAGGGTGTCCAGCGTTTCTACAAACAAAACATTTCAGGACTTTTCTAAGTTGTCCAGGACAAAAATGAATTTTTCCAGGTACTTTTCTAAAAATGTGTCATATGCGAAATTTCTCATACGCCTCCAAAATCTGAGTGTATGGTCAAAAACCGTTTTTTGGTAATTGTTCATTTTACCATGGTGAAAAATCATGAGGCTGAAATCTAAAATATTAAAGTTTCATATGCTTCCAACTTCGACAATTTAATGATATTTTTTCAATCAAATAATTTGTTGCTGTTGATATAATCAAAGTGAGTTCAATTCTGTGTCTAATAATCTCTTTTTGATTAGAATTAGTTGAAATTTGAGTGAGTTATATTATTTAAGTTTAATTTTCAATAAAGTAATTAAATTTTCAACAAAATAGTTGAATTTTCAACCAAATTGATGAATTTTCAACCTACAGAGATGAATTTTCAACCAAATGATCGAATTTTAAATAAAAAGTTCAAACTTCAATCAAAAAGAGTTATATTTGTAACCGAATAATCTATTTCTTTAGAAGACAGATTAATTCTTAACAAAAAGGGATAAGTTTTTTACACAACATTTAAATATTCTATCTGAAAAATTAATTTTAAACAAAAAATATTAATGTTTAACAAAGAAACAAAATTTTCAACAAAATAGTTGAACTTTTGACCAAATTTCTGAATTTTCAACCTACAAAGATGAATTTTTAACCAGAACGATTTTTCAACGAAGAAGATTAATTTTCAAATGAATAGTTCTATTTTCAATTAAAAAAGATGAATTTTCAGTAAATAAATACTTCAAACAAAAAGTTGAATTTTCAACCTAAGATGAATTTTCAACTAAAATTATGAATCTGCAAGGAAGAAAATAAATTGTTAACAAATTAGGTCAACTTTAAATAAAAAAACACCAATTTTCAACCCAGAAGACGAATTTTCTACAAAGCAGTTGAATTTCCAAACCTGAAATATTGATTTTCTACCAAAAAGACTAACTTTCAACAAAATAATGTAATTTCCAACCAAAAAGACGAATGTTCAACAAATAAAGATTTGTAAGAACTAGAAAAAAAAATATATCATCAAAATATATGAACTTTTAAGTCAAAATACGAATTGTAAAACATTTGGATTTTCAATCCGAAGTTTTAACCAAAAAAGAAGAAATTTCGATCAAAAAAATTATCCGTATTCGTTTGACTTTTTAAAATTTTGTAGTAGAAACTGTGTATGGCTGATATTTTCTATTTTAAATTACTGCAATATAAATATAAAATAATAACAAATTTATAATAGCTGCACAAATAAAATGTAGGCTGTTCGAAGAACATGTATTTGGAAACATATTATAAATAATAAAGGATGTTGAATGACAATTTATGAATGAACCTATCAATACATTTCTACCACCATTTACACTGAAGAAAGTTCTCGGCGAATTTTGTAAGATTTCTTTTATCTTGTAGTTGAAAAAGTAGAAGAAATTTCACAAAAGATCGTGGACTCATTATATAACTAGTTTGCCGGCAAGCTTGAACTAACTTCGAATTTATAAAAAAAAAAGATTTAGGGCGATTTTCAAAAAGTTGACCATTTTAGCAAACGGCATGTTTGAAAACAAGCAAATTCCAAACCGCCTAAAAAATATTTTATCATCAGAAGTAGTCCATACATTGCGTGACACTTTTTAGACATGACTTCAGACGAAGTTTGGAACGTTTACAAAAAACGAAAAAAAAAAATTACATATTTGAAAATTCGACATGTTTTCACTCATTATGCCAGTATTCCTTGCCAAAAGCACCCCGACAAAGTTTCATTCCTCTGGTGCACATGTAATCCACCTCACATCAACCCCTAAAATTTCAAAAATTCGGTAAAATTACACTAATTTCAGAAGTCGACATATTTTCACCGATTGTAGCAGAATTTTATGCCAAAACTAACTCGCGAAAGTTCCATCCCTCTAATGCATGTGAAATAGGGCGGAGTGCAAATGATGAAATTAGTCGAATCGTTTGAGCTGGTCGCGAAAAATTTGTGAGTTGACATCCGAAAAGAAATGAGTAAAAAACACAGGGTACCTAGTATTGAGGGCCCTGACTCTAGAGCAAGTTTGAATCCAGTGAGGGATAGTGTCACTGCACACGGGAAGGGTACGGGTACACAGGTACACAGGTCCCTCTCAGTTCCAAGTCTAAACTGTAAGGGCAGTCATCATTTCCTCCACAGATACCTGCGTACCCTTCCCCTTCCAGTGTGCAGCGACACTACCCCTCAGTGGATTCGAAATTGCTCCAGGCCCTCGATGCTAGGTCCCCTGTGGAGATAATCCTTTTGTCTTTCCACTTACATCTATTCCTATTTCAAAAATAGGAGTGTGTCCAAGAAAATCATTTGAATACGCAAAAGTAGGTTAAGTCTAATCTAATATAGTATAAATACGTATAATGTATGAACTTTTTATATGGATAAATTTGAGATGAATGTAATGCCAAACATATATAGATTCTACAGTTTCAATTCTCGCAACACTTATTTCTTATAATTTTCTATTTCTTCAACATATTTTACTATATTTTATTCGATATATATATATATATATATATATATATATATATATATTATACATACACACATTTATATTGTTCTTTCGGGTCATCATTTCAACTTTCAGTTAGATCGAGGCAATAATCAATTAAATTTAACAGAAATAATTTATCAAACAATTCATTACTGTATATAATAATAATATGATCTTACGATAATTCTCGAAAGTTGCAGTTTTTTCTAAAATTTTCCACTTTTGGTCCACTTTTAAATTATGGTGAGATAATAATTAATTTAAGTTAACAAACGTAAGTGTTTGAACAAGTTATTATTTTGTAGACATTTTTGATGTGAATTGTTGGCTTTCGGGTCAGGTGAATTGAAAACAATAAATTGTTTCACACGTTTCGGCATACAGTGGTGGCCCTCATCAGTGAGTTTTATTAAATCTGTGAAAAGTACATAATGTATTGTATGTACGCTTGGAAGTATTATTCTTTGGTTAATATCTCAGTTGTGAAATTATATAAATTCTATAATTAAAAATGATAATTTCATTTCATTTTATCAATAACTATTATTATAGCTTGCAGTATATTCTTAAAAAAATGCCTTTAACGAAGTACAATTGATGAAAAAACAATTACTATGTAGTAGACAATTGTTTAAACAAATTTATAAACAAATTTTTTTTCAGTTGTCAGAAAACATTGCAGTCGAAGAACTTTTTTGAAATCATCTTTTAGCGACGTATATTTAACTAAATTTTTTTAAAATATAAATTCTTACACACAGTTTTTTGTGTATAAGAGAAATAATGTTAAGTAATGAATTTTTATGTTATCATGATTTTTTTATAATTTCGTATTTTTACTACAGTGCGATTTTCAAGGGGACAAAACTTCACTTTCACAGGTTTAAATTTAAAAAAATGTCATTTGAATATACGTCGCTAAAAGATGATTTCAAAAAAGTTCTTCGACGGCAGTGTTTTCTGACAACTTTAAAAAAATTTGTTTATAAATTTGTTTGAAAAATTGTCTACTACATTGTAATTGTTTTTTCATCAATTGTACTTCGTTAAAAGAATTTTTTTAAAGAATACTGCAAGCTATATTAATAATTATTAATAAAATTTAATTAAATTACAAATTTTAATCAAAGAATTTATATAATTTCTCAACTGAGATATTAACCAAAGAATAATACTTCCAATTGTAAAACTGCTTACCTACAAGACATTATGTACTTTTCACAGATTTAATCAAACTCGCTGATGAGGGCCACCATTGTGTACCGAAACGTTTGAAACAACTTAATTATTTTCAATTCACCTGACCCTAAAGCCAACAATGTACATCAACAATTTCTAAAAAATTTACTTTCGAGGGTCAATACGATTTGCCAGCTATTATCAAGTTATTATTATTTTTAATAATATTCTCTTTGAATAATGTTAGAAAGTTGCGGTTTTTTTCTGAAATTTTCAACAATTGTACCAATAAAAAAACAAAAGATAACAATTTAAATCACCTCATTAACGTAATGGGAATTGGGAGCTTACGAAAATTTTAACTTCAAATCGGAATTGTTGAGAATCTACGTATATTTACGATTATATTCTCAAACTCTACAAAATGTCAGGGATTTTTTCGACCTATTAGCATTTTTATTTGAGGAATAGGCGAGGAAATAGGGAAGAAATAGGTCAGTTGAAAAACAAAGGACCTAAGAATTAAGATCGAGGGCCTGGAGCAACTACGCATCCAGTGAGGGGTAGTGTCGTTGCACACTGGAAGGGGAAGGGTACACAGGTAGCCGCTTTGTAACGTATTTAAAAAATACGGATTTTTGTTTCCATAGAATTTTTGATGGATGAAACAAAAACTACTACAAAGTCTTCTTTTAGACTTTGCACGCCCAGGCGGAGATAATATATATAGTTTGTATATAGTTTGAAGTATTATATATAATATTCATTTGTTTTATATAAAAAATGTATAAAACAAATAAATATTACATATAATACATGACACTATACATAAACTATATATAATATTTCCGCCTGGGCGTATCTCGCGCCTTTAGGCATAATATTGAAATTTTCGATTTTTGCATACCTATTTCGATAAACAAATTAAAAACGACGAGTTCTGTCAAAAATGGTTTACATAAATATTTTAGGAATTTTCGAACGCTGAAAATCTTCCACCAACTTTTCCCCATATTTCGCGTCGTTTGGCTCAAAATTAAAAATTTTGATTTTTTCGGATTAATTTCCATAAATGAAACCAAAATGACCAGTCTTATCAAAAGTGGTTTCAATAAATTTTGTAGGACTTTTCGAAGTACTTTTTTCTCCTCCAAAAACTTTTCCCATGTTTCGTCTTGTTTCGCTTCAACTTAACATTTTCAATTCTTTCATAGTATATTCGGTAATTAAAACCAAAATGGGGTATACTTCCGAAAAGGTCACCCAAGAATATTGATTTGATACTTGGCCTAAGGGTTCTTTTTAGACCCTAGTTGATCGCACTAAAAGGATTTTTGGCGCAAACCAAATAAATAAAGTTATTGATAATTTTGAACTTTTTTAAAAATTAGTTTTTTTTTCTCCAAAATCTCGAAAAATATTGATTTTGAAAAAAAATGTTGTCTACAAAAGTTGTAGATCTCGCTGAAACACATATTTTTACATTGATACTTTTTTCTGAAATCAATATGTTTCGAGAAAGTTGACAAAAATGAATTTTCAGATTTTTATTACCAAAAAATGAACACCACTAGGATGCATGGTTTTTTTTGGGGGGGGGGGGGTTGGAAAGGGGGTTCGGCGTGAGTGGGTGAAGAGGGTGTGATTCACACCCACTTACGCCGACCCCCTTTTCCAACGGCAAGAAAAATAAAAAATCTATTTAAAATCTAACATCTATCCAAATCTAATTTACTTTTTCATAGTATTTTCGATAAATAAAACGAAAACATTAAGTCTTATCGACAAATGGTTAACGAAAAAATATAGTTCTTTTAAAAAGCTGTAACAATTCCTTTTTGGAACTTTTTCCGTATCTCACCTCGTTTGGCTCAAAGTTTTAATTTTCTATGTTGTTGTATAGTATTTCCGATAAATAGAAACGAAATGACAACTCGTATCAAAAAATAGTTATCAAAAATTGTACAGGACTTTTCGAAACCTATTATTTCTTTTCAGGTCTTTTTCACATATTTTGCGTCGTTGGACTGAAAATTTTAATTTTTGATTTCTCGATAGTATTTTTGATAAACAAAACCAGAATATCCAGTCTTACCAAAAAGTGCTTCTAGAAAAGTTACAGGTCTTCTCAAATTCTTCAGTTCTATTTTCAAAGTTTATTAGAATTTTCGACATATTCATTTAAGATGCAGAAAACCAAAAAGACGAGTTCTATCAACAAGTTATTATTACAAAATGTGAAGATATTTTAAAAGCTTCAATTCTTGTTTCAAACGTTTTTAACATATCTGTCATCGTTTGGCGTAAGAATGGAATATTCTTGGGTCCGTCGAGTGTCAAGTCCACAGCGATGACCACGACGCTGTCGCAACATGGAAATTATAAGGCGAAAAGCCGTATTTCTCTCACCATAAATTCCAAAGAAATATTTCTTCAAATCAAAAACATGGATATTAAATTTAACAATATATTTCTTCGATCTAAAGAAGTATTCAATTAAAACAAAGTATGCCAAATTATTAAATGTTTGATTTAAAAAAATAATTACTTCGTTGGAATAAATTTTTATTTTTTATGAATAATTTAATTCTAGTGAGCAAATGTAATATTTCCTTCAACTTTAGAAAGAAGTATTTATGTAAAAATAATATCTTGTTCATCTGAATAGATGCTTCATTGGTAGAAATGCATGATTTCTTTGTAAAAAATAAATATATTTTTAATTTAATTAATATTATTTTGAATTAAATTTATTACTTTGATTTAAATAAATTGAGACTTGATTCAAGTATGCACAATTAATCGATTCAAAGGCTTTCGAATCAATTTAAAGAATCGAACTGATTGAATCAAATAAATATTTATTTGGAAGGCTAATCAGATTTCAACGAATCTAGACCTTTGGAATAAAAGAAATGGTTTTCTTGAATGTAAGAAATATTTGTTTGGATCAAGAAAATATAGCCAAAGAATGCATTTCTTTAGATCAACAAAATATATGTGTCTGGTTTAAATAAAAATTACTATACTATGAAAGACTATTTTCTTGATGCTAAGAAATAGGATTGAAGTAAATGCATTTTCTTGGTTCCAAAAATTCTTTTTTTCCGTGCACGCAGAGATAATTATATCAAGAATCACTTACTTTATGTCGATAAAAAATATGTATTTTTTCATATAATTTATTTTCTAAGAGAGGCCCGCCTTGAGAGTACGTTAATCAAACCTACTGTTTGGAGCTTGAAATGAATATGGTATGCATTCGTGTATAACATTTGTTTATGACATTAAAAATTAGTTTGAATTTATAAAAAATGGTAACCAAGCATCATTATATTTACGTATATCCCGAACGAAAAATTTAAAAACAGTGTCCAAATTCTTTGGAACTTAAATTGATTTTTTTTTTAACAGGAACATTTATTTGCTCAAGCACAAATCTCTTGATCAATTTCCGAAGTTCTTTCCGGGATATTTTGACCTTTTATTTTATTTATTCAGAAATTGCACAATTATACAGTTAATCCCATTTTCTAGCGTAGCCGTCGATAATACGTCTACCACCGTTTTTGTGCATTACCAAATTGTGAACATTGTTGAAGAACACCATATTCGATATAGAGTAAACAATTCTCAAGTTATTTTGAGAATGTATTATTGTTTAACAATTTCAAACATAGCGCCATAGCCGTATACATATGGCTGGAGAATTCTTACGGTTGAGGACTTTTTACAGTATACTTAGAAAACCGTCCCCAACCACTTTGTAAACAAATTTTATTCTTTAGGATTTTCTTATAAAATTTGGAATGGACTGGACTCAAAGAGATTTGGTCGTCTGAGGGAAAATACTCTGCAAATGGGAAGCAATTTTTCAAGTAAATCTGTAGAAAGGGCCGGTGTGATCTTTCGCAGGTATACCATTAAGCCATTTCCCTTTCAGGGTAGGCGTGACACTACCCGATTCGGGTAGTGTTTCTAGGTTGATAGCTTGTAGTAAAATAACTACAAGTGTAGGCTCACCACACCCACGATGTGCCAACAGCACTCGGTTTTCTCGAATGGTCACCCATCCAAGTACTAACCGCGCCCAACGCTGCTTAACTTCAGTGATCTGACGAGAACTGGTTTTTTCAGCGTGGTATGGCTGTTGGTAATAACCAGTAATCCATCAGTACAACAAAAGACTAGAGACTAGAGTCTTGACGGAGGACAGGGGAGGGCGTGATCTATTGACTATTACTCTCTTCCGTCTTTTTCCAAAAGGGTATCCACTCAGGAAACAGACGATGCTAATTTTACCTGAGATCACGCTAGCCCCCCCATGAGAGGGAGAAAACAGAAGACCCTACAAAAATGAGACAAATGTCAAGGGAGACATAGCCGAAAGAGTACAAAAAGACAGACTCTGTGATTTCTGGACGAAAGACTGTATGCAAGTGTAACATTACTATTCCTGTCATTCCCTAATTAGAATTCCAACAATTTTTCTGTCATCAGAAAATATTACTAACAAAAAATATTTTTATCCTCCCCTCCACAGTTGATAATAGTGCACGATAGTGCTTGCAGATGAGTTGATCGAGAAGCAGTTACATTTTGTTGATACAAAATATGTAATTTTGAATCTAATTTATTTCTAGGTGAAGCCAGCCTCAAGAGTTGGTATGATTACTCAAAAATAACAAGTGAAATTGTCGCATTATTCAAAGCCTTGAGAATTGTCACGATATTTAATATTTAATAAACCAAAAGTCAATTTTCTCATTATTCTAACCGTGGTTTTGCATAAACGAAACCTCTTTTCCCAAGGCCTTCACGCAGAGATAATTCCATCGAGAATCACTAACTTTAGATCGATAAAAAATATGTATTTTTTCATATAATTTATTTTCTAAGAGAGGCCCGCCATGAGAATTGTCCCAATATTTAATATTTAATAAACAAAACGTCAATTTTCTCATTCTTCTAACCGTGGTTTTGCATAAACGAAACCTCTTTTCCCCAAGGCCTTCACGCAGATATAATTCCATCGAGAATCACTTACTTTAGGTCGATAAAAAAAATGTATTTTTTCATATGATTTATTTTCCAAGAGAGGCCCGCCTTGAGAATTAACACAATATTTTGTATTTAATAAACAAAAAGTCCATTTTCTCATTATTCTAACCGTGGTTTTGCATAAACGAAACACCTTTTCCCCAAGGCCTTCACGCAGATATAATTCCATCGAGAATCAC
>CAKNYM010045502.1:104934-153976 GCA_932195095.1 Andricus curvator | reverse complement strand
TTTGATTCCTTTAATCTTATAATTTTTTTTCTCTTTTCATGAGATTTTACAAAATTTCAGGAATAATTTTAGTCAGTTTAAAAGATAGGACTATTTCACGTTTGGAAAAAATTATATTATAAATTCTCAAAAAATCTTTCAAATTTAAAAAATATTTTTTGAAACCTTTCAAAATCTTGAAAAAACTTAAAAATTTTATTTCGAAGTCTTCAAAAATCTACATTTTGTTATAAGTTTTTTGCCATATTTTCAAGTTTTTAATTATTTTTGAAATTTTTAAAAAACTTCTAATGATCTGTTAAAATTATTCGAATATTTCCTGAAATTTTTAAAAAAGTTCCGCAAAATTAAAAAATTGCCTACAAATTTTTCAGATTCCTTTTTCACAATTTTGGAAACTTTTTGGAATGTTTTGAATTACTTTTAAATATTCTATTAAATGAAATTTGGTAAAATAAAAAATCATTTTTAATTTTTCAAGAAATCTCAACAAAAATTTTTTTATTTTCTTGAATCCTTTCAAAATTCTTAAAAAGCTTCTAAATCTGGTGTTTGAAATTTTCAAAATCTAAATTTTTTTTCAAATTTGTGGAAATTCTTTCAAGTTTAATATTATTTTTTATGTTTTCAAAACTTTTAAATATCTTTTAAACTTATTTGAATTTTTTCTCAAATTTTTTAATCCTGCAAAAATGCAAAATTTTGCTTCAAAGACTTCTACATTATTTTCCGAAATATCACGAAATTATTCGAAATGTTTTAAAATATTTAAAATTATATTTTTTCAAATTAAGTTTTCGAAATGAAAAATTGATTTAGATTTTCACAGAAATCTTAATTAAAAAAATGTATTACCGCAAAAACTTTTAAAATACTTAAAAAGCTTTAACCTTTTATTTGAAAAAGATGGGATGAGTAAAATGGTAGAAATTAAAATTTTGAAACTATAAATGCGAATATGAATGGTTAAAAAAAGTATTTAAATCCCTTTTTAACTTTAATTTTTCAATTGTTTAAATTCATTTTAAATTCATTGAAATTCAAGATAACCTCTTAAATATATTCAACAGCCTTTCTTATTTTTTTAAATACTTTAAAATAAAAAAAAAAATCCAAGGTTCAAACATCATTTTTTGAAGTGCAAATAGTAATAATGGCAAAAATAGCGATTAGAGAAAAGAAAAAATTCTTCATCGGGATTTTGAAAAATGAAAAGTAGGATGCATATTCATTCGGAAAAATTAAAATGAAAGCGAAATTTTTTTCGAAATAATGAAAATTATGGCATAACAAATATATATCATTTCAACAGACTTCACAGCTCAAAATGCTCTCAAAATAGGGGAAATAGGGCGATTTTTCACGAAAATATGGAAATAAGAGGGGAATAAAATTCAAGTCAAAATATTTTGCATTTTTGTTTGCAAAAAAAGAGTTGAATTTTCAACAAAAAATAATTAATTTTCTACCCAAGGAGATGAATTTTCAACGAAAGAGTTGAGTTATCAAGCTAGAAAGTCGACGTTTTTAGAAAGCAGTTGACTTTTAAACCAAAAAACATAAATTTTCATTCAAGAACTTTTCTACCAAAAAAATGAATTTTTATTTCAGACATGTGATTTTTCTATGTTCAATTTTCTTTTTTTTTTAAATAGTCAGCATATCTCTAAATGGTAAGTCCTTGACTAGAAGTAAAGATATAGAGATCCCATCTTTTTGAATAATTTTGAATCTTTGTGATAGAAAGTCAATTTAAATTCACTTATATCTTTTTTAATCTTCCCTTCTTTATCTCATCCTATCATTTGTCTATCCAAGTCAATATTTTTCTATCTCTTTCAATCCCATCTTCTCTATCTCATCCTATCCTTCATCTGTCAAAGTCTATCTTTTTCTATCTCTCTGTATGTCGCGTATCGAATTGAGGAATTTGGAAGATAGGTGGCAGTGACCCTAGACCTAGACCCAGGTCAGATGCGCCTTTTCGAGTCAGTTTCCGATAAGCTCTCTAGCGGCTAACTAGTCTATCTTGAACTTGAGTACACGTGAAATTGTCAACAGAGACTTTATAATAATTTGTGTTAGAAGAATGTATTATTTGTTTTTGCAAGAATATACTCTAGTGTTTTAATTGACTTGCAGTGTTTTATTGTGTTTACCTATGCAATAATCAATTCAAATAATAATATCACGCGTATAGACGCTAACAAGCTATCGAACGTAAAGCTAGCTGATGCCGAGTTTAATTATCCTGCAAAAGTGGATATGTTGATCGACGCAGAAATCTTCTATGAACTTCTGATGGTAGGGTAATTCAAGCTTGGACAACCCGGATTAATACTTCAGAATACTAAACTAGGCTGGGTCGTTGCGGGAAAAATCGGAGGAACATGAGGTCAGCAAAAGGTTCGATGTCATCTTGTCCGCAATACAATTAGTGAAACTTTAGAAAAATTTTGGAAGCTTGAGGAAATAGGCGAAGAGATGCATCGTTCTAAAGAAGAAACGGACTGCGAATGACATTTCTCAGAGACCTTTCAAAGGAAGGATTCAGGTCGATATATGGTAAAGTTGCCATTTAACAACAAAAGACAAGACTTAGGCTTGAGTTACGAAACAGCTCGAAAAAGATTCTTTACACTCGAAACAAAACTGCAACGAAACCTGAAACTGAAGAAAGAGTACCGAAAATTCATGCGAGCTTACGAAGAGCTAGGACACATGGAGCAAACACAGAGTAGAGCTGATGAAGGATATCATATGCCACACCAAGCAGTCGTCCGGGAGTCAAGTTTAACGACGAAATTAGGAGTTGTTTTTGATGCAACGGTCAAAACAACATCAGGGATATCGCTGAATGATGCCTTAATGGTTACGTTTTCTACGTTTTCGGTATCACGCTACTGTTTTATCCGGTGATATTGAGAAGATGTACGGACAATGCGAGGTTCATCCGCAGGACAGAATTTATCAAAAAATTCGGTGGAGGAAAAAAAAATCGAAACCGCTGAAAACGTATCAACTACATACTGTGACATATGGAACATCGACAGCACCATTTCTTGCTATGAGATGCTTGAGACAAATAACTGTAGATGAAGATTCATCCTTTCCATTAGCAGCGGAAGCTTTGCGAAATGGCTGTTCTATGCACGACCTTTTAACCGGCGCTGAAAGTCCGGAAAAGCGATAAGTTTGAGAAACGAAATAATCGAAATGATGAGAAAGGGCGGACTCAATCTTCATAAATGTATATCAAATAATCCGCGAGTAGTGGAAGACTTAGAGGATTCAAGCAAAGATGCGAAGGTGAAATTGAACCCTGAAAAAGCGATTCGAACGTTAGGAGTATGCTGGAACTCGAAGGAAGATATTTTATCTTACGAAGTGAATAGCATCGAATGCCAGACTGTGTCGAAACGCACCGTTCTATCCCAGGTGGCTCAACTCTATGATCCGTTAGGTCTTTTAGCACCCGTAGTTTTTCTCGCTGAAATGCAGCTACAAGAACTGTGGAAACTTAAACTAAATTGGGACGATCCGGTCCCTAAAGAGTTAGAAACAGCATGGACCGATTATCAGTCACAGTTAGCGTCGCTCAGGGATTGGAGCATAAACAGACTATTAAGGACGCCAGGTGCAACAAATATTCAATTACATGGATTTTCAGATGCCAGCACGATAGCATATGGGGCGTGCTTAATCTGAGAGTGACAGCAAATGGAGAATGCCGATCTATTCTGGTTTGCGCGAAGTTAAGCGTAGCTCCAATTAAGTTTGTAACTTTGCCGAGACTCGAATTATGCGGCGCAGTTTTGTTAGCTAAACTTTACGATGTTGCTAGGATGGATTAGATCCTTTCCTCACCGTCGAGAAGTATTCGAAGCAAATAGAGTTTCAACTATTCAGGAGTTAACAAGAGTGGAAGACTGGTTTCATGTTCCAACCAAGGAGAACCCAGCGGATTTCATTTCCAGGGGGCAACTTCCTAAACAATTCCTGACCAACGAGATGTAGAAAAGAAGACCTGATTGGTTGACGCAGAGCGAAGAGAACTGGCCAAGCGGAGAAATCGAAACTAGGAATGACACTGAAACCAAGCCAGTGGTAGTTTTAGTAGCCAAGACGAGAGAGCGATCTAATCTCTGGAAACGATATTCATCGTTGACTAATCTCATAACATTCGTGGCTTATTGTCTTCGAATATTGAACAATTTGCGTAATCCTCTCAAGATGTCAGGCCTCCTATCGGCAGAGGAATTGCGTCGAGCCCGGGAAAGAGTCATTCATCTCTCTGGTCTAGCGAGAAGAATTCGACGAGGAGATTGAAAAGCTGTCGAAGAATGAAGAGATAACACCTAGGTCAAAGATAAAAAAATTCTGTCCCACATTAGAAGGAGAATTTCTACGCGTAGGGGGCAGAATCAAAAATGCAGATGTGGGGTTTGATAAAAAGCATCCGATAATATTTCCAAAAATTCATCCGATTACTGATCTCGTGATTAGGGAGTACCACGCAAAATTGTTTCACGCAGGAATTAACGGTACTTTATACGCGATACGAGAGAAGTATTTGATAATTGATGATAGAGTTTTGGTTAAAAAAATACTACAGGCATGTGTGAGATGTTTCCGAGCTAAATCAAAGGAGGTATCCTATTTGGTGGGTGACTTGCCAAAGGTGCGCCTCGCTGCGACACGACCTTTTGAAAATATGGGAGTTGCTTTTTGCGGACCGTTTTTTATAAAGAAGAAAGTACACCGAAATAGAAATGAAACCAAGGTATATGTAGCTGTTTTCATGTTTTTCAGTAAAAGCGGTTCACTTTGAATTGGTAGGAGAGTTAACCTTTAAAGCTTTCTTAGGCTGCTTAAGACGATTTTTTGCTCGGAGAGGTGAAGCTAGAGCTACGTACTCAGATGACGGCACGAATTTGGTAGGTGCAAACAACGAGATGAAGGAACTTCACAGCCTCGTACGATCGAAAGAACTCAATGAAAAAACTACAAAATTCCGGAGTAATGAAGGCATAGAAGGGCATTTTTGACCACCAAGAACTCCTCATTTTGGGGGAATCTGGGAGGCGGCTGTGAAGTCCCTGAAACATCACATGAAGCGAAATCTGCGTGATACTTTGTTTACTTATGAAGAATTGTCTATTAATTTGAGCGAGATCGAAGCGATTTTGAATTTTAGGTCACTGTCTCCTATGTCATCAGATCCAAACGATTTTGAAGTCTTAACTCCAGGGCATTTCCTAATAGGCCAACCATTCATGAGCGTTCCTGTACCTGATTTCTCAAAAATTATATTAAATAGGTTATCATCGTGGCACCATTTGCAAAAGCTTAGACAGGATCTGTGGAAACGTTGGGACTGTGAATATTTGACTGACCTGAATGTTAGAAGTGAATGGCATACAGGCCAATCGGATTTAATTAAATTAGGCTTTAGTTAACAGAGACTTTATAATAATTTGTGTTAGAATAATGTATTATTTGTTTTTTTAAGAATATACTCTAGTGTTCCTTTTCAATCTCCTCTTCTCTATCACATCGCATGCTACATCTATCAACGTCTATATTTTTGTATCTATTCATCAATCTTATTTCATCTCTATCTTTTTTAATCCACTCTTCTCTATTTCCTCCTATCCTTTGTCTGCTCACGTCAATCTTTTACTATCTCTCTATCTCAATTCACCTTTATCCTTTTTAATAGCCTTTTTTCTATCTCATTCTATCGTTTTTTTATCCTCTCGTAGCTTTTTTCATTTTTCCATCAATCTCAATGCACGTCCATCTTTTTCAATTCCCTCTTTTCAATCTTATCCTACACCTTATCCGTATCTTTTATATGTTCATGTCAATATTTTTCTATCTCTGTCAATTTGAATTCTCATGTATCTTTTGTAATACCCTCTTCTCTATATCATCCTACCCTTTATCTATCCTTGTCAATATTTTTATATCTCTCTGTCAATTTGAATCCTCATTTATCTTTTTTGATACCCTTCACTCTACATCATCCTATCCTTCATCTTTCATTGCCAATATTTTTCTATATCTCGGTCTATCTACATTTCCGTCTATCTTTTTCAAAAGCCTCCTTTCTATCCCATCCTATCATTTGTCTATCCACGCCAGTCTGTTTCTATCTGCCAATCAATCCGAATTCACGTTTTCTTTCTCAATACCCTCGTCTCTATCTTATCCCATTCTTTGTTTTATCCACGTCAATTTTCTTCTGTCCCTTTTTCAATCCTAATTTACCTTTATCTTTTTTAATACCCCTTCACTACCTTATCCTATCCTTTCTCTATCCACATCAATCTTTTTTTATATCTTAATTAATCCAAATTCACTTCTATCTTTTTCAATTTCTTATTTTCTATCTTATCCTATCCTTTATCTATCTCATCCTATCCTTTGTCTATTTACGTGAATCTTTTTATATTTTCTTTTTATTCGAATTTCACGTCTATCTTGAACAGTTTCCTCTTCCCCACCACATCGCATCATAAATCTATCGACATCCATCTTTTTCTACCTATTTTTCAATTTGAAATCACGTCCACCTTTTTCAATACCGTCTTCTTTATCTTATCCTATCCTTCATCTATTTATTTGACGATTTTTTTATCTTTATTCATGTAAATTCCCATCTATTTTTTTCAATACCCTCTTCTCTATCTCATCCTTTGTCCATCCACGCCATTGTATTTCTATCTCTCAATCAATCTGAATTCACGTGTTCTTTCTCAATACCCTCGTATCTATATTATCCTATTCCTTATTTATCCACGTCAATCTTTTTATATCACTTTGTCAATTCAACTTTATCTTTTTCAATAACCCCTTCACTATTTCAGCCAATCCTTTTTCCATCCACGTCAATCTTTTTTCATATCTTAATTAATCCAAATTCACTTCTATCTTTTTCAATTCCCTCTTCTCTATCTTATTCTATCCTTCATCTGTGTATGTCAATATTTTTCTATATCTGTTAATCTGGGACTTGCATGTTGGTGGCGGAAGTGAGAACGTGTTTAGTGACAGGTGGCGAGAGAATTTTACGGAATTTATGTGGAAGGTGCGAGTGGAGTTTCAGGGTGGAAGCCGAGGAGGTGAGTAGGGTTGTGTGGGGTGAATTGGGGAGATAAAAAGTGAGTTTCAGCGTGGGTGTGAGGTGGGATTTAGTTGGATAGGGAAAGTGAGGTTAGGTTGGCAAGTAATCGGGGGAGTTCGTGGTCAGGAGTCTTGGGCTTTCGAGGGGTCAAGGGTGGTTCTCGCAGAGTTAGGGAATGTTAAGGGAGAGAAAGGGAGGGACTGTGAGGAATTGAAGAAAAAAAAAGGAAATAAAAGGAAAACTTGGCGGCGAAAGACGCCAACATTCTGCAGAGACATCTGTCGGTGCGGAAGGTACTGCACGGAGAGGTCCCACTTACCGTCGGCAGAGCAAGAGGTGGGCAGCGAGAGTACTGGCAGTGCTGGTAGCGAAACTGACGGGGAGGGAGTTTTTCACAAGTCACGACGGCCAACAACGCGTCGCCCGGTGTCGAGCGGTGCGTCGGGGAGAGGGACAAATCGGGACGGTGGCAACGAAGAAAGCGAGAAGGTAAGGGAGAGAGCGTCGAGCGCAAGTGACGGGGAGGATCTCTTGAAAAGGAAGAGAGACAGCCAAGAGAGTGCGGAGGAAAGCGAGGTGGAGAGCCCGTTTAAAAAAAGCGGGATAACAAGTAGGTCAGCCCCCCAAAAAATGGAGGGGAAGTTGGAAAAGGAGGCTCTCAAGATGTTGTTAGGCGAGATCCGGGGGATGAGGGAGGACGTAAGGGGGACCAAGGAGCAGATGGAAGGCATGAGGGCGGACTTGAGAATCAGAGATGCGAAATGGGAAAAGGAGGTGAAAGAGCTGAGAGAGAGAGTAGATGGGTTAGAGAGGGAAAGAAAACACAAAGAAGTTAAGATAAAACAGATGGAAGAGGAGATTAGGGTGTGGCAGGACGGAAATGGAAACAGGAGACGGGGGTAGCGGGGGCGAGATTAAAGGTATTTGGGAGAGGATAGGGAATATGATAGAAGAGAAAGTGGGAGAGCGTAGGAATGAAAAGGAGGAGAGGGCGGATTGGGAAAGGATAAGGGCAATGGAGTTGAGAATGGAGAGAAAGGAGAAGGCAGACAGGAGAAATTATATTGTGATAAGAGGGTTGAAGATGAAGAGCGGGGAAGAAAGGGAGGGCGTGGAAGTGCTGCTACAGAGCATAGGGTGGAAAAAAGGCAGGGTAGGGAAAATTAAGTTGGAGGGGAGAAAGGAGAAGGAAGTGGCGGTTGTGGAGTTGGAGAGCTGGGCAGAAAAGTTGGGGGTAATGCGAAATGAAAATAGGATAAAGGATAAGGAAGTTTTCATCGATCACGACTTGACAAGAAAGGAATGGGATGTACAGAGAATGCTGTACGGCAGGGCTAGGAGGGAGAGGAGTGAAGGGAGATCGGCGAAGGAAGGATATCGGAAAACAAAAATAGACGAGAAAATGTGGATGTGGGACGAGGACAAAGAGGTGTTGAAGGAAGTGCAGGGGAATTTGTTTCGTAGGAAGTAGGGGAGTGGGGGTCATGCAGGGTAGAGGAGTTGTGAAGGTGCTTTACTGGAACTCAGCAGGGGTAAAGAAGAAGGATGAGGAGTTCTGGAGGTATATCCAGGAATTTTATGTGGTAGGACTGGTAGAGACGTGGGTGGAAAGAAAGGAATGGGATAAAATAGAGCCAAAGCTGCCAACGGGGTATAGGTGGAGACTCCAGGAGGCGGTCAGAGTGAAGAAGAAAGGAAGGGCTAGTGGGGGAATTAAAACGGGGGTTAGAGATGGATTAGAGGAAGAAGCTCACAGAGAGGAAGAGGGAGTGCAAATGAGGAAAGTGAAGATGGGAGGGGTAAGCGGTAAGTTTGTGTCAGTGTACAATAATGATGGGATGGAAAGAATTAAAGAAAGGGTGGAGGACCTGTTAGGTGAAAGAGAGGAGGGTATGGTGGTACTGGGTGGGGACTTTAACGCGAGGATGAGGAGGAAAGGGGGCCTTTACAGGGAAGGGGAGAGCTTCAAAAGGAATTCGAAGTATAGGTTAATAAATAAGGAGGGGGAGATTCTAAGGGACTGGATGGAGGATAGAGGCTGGGCGGTGGCAAATGGTATGGCAACTGGGGACGAAGAGGGAGAATACACATACGTAGGTAAGGTGGGGGTATCGGCAATAGATTATGTAGTTATGAATATGCAAGGGTGGGAGGAGATGGAGAGATTCGCAGTAGAAGGGAGGGTAGAGTCAGACCATCAGCCATTAGGGTTGTGGATAAGGGGTGAGAACGGCGGAAGGCAAGGTGGGGAAGAAGTGGCGACGGGGGAGAGGGTTAGTTGGACGAGGGAGGCGATAGAGAAGTATAAAGAGCAGTTAGGGAAGGTGCGCTTCGAAGGGGAGACGGTGGAAGAGATATGGGAGGATTTAAAAGAGAACGTGAAAGGGTGCGTGCAAAAGAAGGTATTTAAAAAGAAGAAGAAACGAATGGTGAAGCCGTGGTGGGATAAGGAATGTAAAAAGATGAAAAGGAAGGTGAAGAGGAAATATAAGAAGTGGAAAGAGGGTACTAAGAAAAGGGAGGAGTACGTAGAAATGAGGAAGGGGTTTAGATTGATGTGTAAGAAAAAAGAACAGGAAAAGGAGAAAGAGCTGGAGGAGGAGTTAGGAAATTTTAAGTCAGAGGGGGACGTCTGGAAGATAATAAATAGGTTTAGGAAGCGGAGAGTAGGGATAAGCGAGAAGATAGGGAGTGAGGAGTGGAGGGAGTTTTTCAAATAATCATTCCAGGGCTCAGATTGAAGGAAGAGAGATGATGGGAGTAGAAGAAAGGGGGAGGCAGAGATAAAGGAGTTGAATGACGAGGAGATAGAGAAACAGATAAGGAAGTTAAGAAGGTCAAAATAAGCAGGGCTGGATGGGCTAGAGAACGAAGCATGGCTGTTTAGTACACAAGACGTTAGGGAGACGCTAAAGGAGGTAGTGAAGAAAGTATGGAGGGGGGAGGGATTCCCACGAGGGTGAAGAAAAGTGTTAATAGTACCTCTGTATAAGAAAGAAGATAGGGATAGGCAGGAAAATTATAGAGGAATTACGCTAATGAATACGTCGTATAAAGTATACGCGATGGTGGTGGTGGAGAGGCTGCGGAAGGATGTCGAGGGGAAAGGAATATTGCCGGAGACGCAGGCGGGCTCTAGGGCAGGTAAGAGTACTATCGACAATATCTACGTTCTGCAGCACATTGTGGATAGAGAATTAGCGTTTCCGTCGGTGGATAGGGGGAGGTTGTGGGAGGCTATGAAGGATAGGGGAGTGGAGAGAGGCCTGATCGAGAGGGTAAGGGAGATATATGAAGTGACCAAAGATAAGGTAAGAGGAGGACAGGGGATTTCGGAGGGATTCTGAATGGATAGGGGATTAAGACAAGGGTGTCCGCTTAGCCCAACGCTTTTTGCGATTTTAATAGCGGATATGGAAAGTAAGCTGGAGGCCGGAGTAGTAGGAGGGGTCAGGATGAGAGGGGTTAGAATTTGTTCGCTAGCGTATGCAGATGAAATAGTGTTGGTGGCAAAAAGCGAGGAGGCCTTAAAGGAAATGATGAAGAGGTTGAGAAGATACCTGGATAAGAACAGGTTAGAACTGAATGCGGAAAAGTCCAAGGTTATGGTTTTCAGAAAAGGAGGTGGAAGGGGTAAGGAAGGGGAGTGGAAGTGGAAGGGAAAGACGGTGCAGGAGGTGAAAGAGTTTGTGTACCTGGGCTTCTTCTTTCGGAGGAATGGTGGAGTGGATGGTCACATAAAAGAGAGAGTGAGGAGGGCAAATGTGGTGATGAGGCAGGTGTGGGGGTTGGGAAAGAAGTTATTCGCAGATGATTTTGGAAGGAGAATGAAATTGTTTGACTCACTAGTGATGAGTGTCCTATTGTATGGAGTACAGGTGTGGGGGTGGAAGGAAACCGAAGAGGTAAATAGGACACACGAGAAGTATGTAAAGTGGACAATGAGGCTGGCAAGGAACACGCCTAATTATATTGTCAGGAGGGAGACGGGGAGAACGAGTGTAGGGATTCTAGCGGGGAGTCGGGCGTGTAAGTATGAGGAGAAATTGTTGGAAGAGGGGGAAGTAAGCTGGTTAGGGAGTGTTGGTGGGAGAAGGAGAACAGGAGAGGGGGTGGATGAAGTGAGAAGGATGCATGAGGAAGGAAGGAAGGTATATGAGTTGGTTAAGAAAAACAGCATGGAAAGACAGAAGACAGCAGGGGAAGAGAGAATAAGAGAGACAATGTTTAATGGGAACTATGTGTGCATTATGCCAAGGGCGAGAGCGCAATATTTGTGTGAGAAAGGAGAGAAAGGAAGTCAGGAGCTGATAGCGAGGATGAGATGTGGGTGCATGGAGGGTTATAATAGGTTCTGGATCGCTAGGGAAAAGAGGATGTGTGAACTATGTGGGAAGGGGGAGGCAGGAGTGTAGCATTGGTTGGAGGAGTGCGTAGAGGTGGAAAGGAGTGGGATAAGCATGGAGGTACTGATGCATGAAAGGGGGGACAAAAGGGCAGTAGCATGGGTGAAGGGAGTCTTGGGTAAGATGGTGAAGAAGAGAAGGAAGGAGGAAGAGGAATGGAGAAGGAAAGATTGTAAATAGAGGAGGAAGTAAATATAAGTAAATGTAATTATTGTAAATAGTAGATATGTATTAAGGATTAGCCGCGGAGGCAGAGTATGGTAATGCGAGGCAAAGCAAGAAAGTAGGGACATGCGTGCGAGGCGAAGAGAGGAAGGCAATACGATAAGAGCGAGCGGCGTTAGAGATAAGGTGTGGACGGATGTTAGTGTTAAGAAAATTCTGTAAAAAATGGAAGTGTAAGCAAGTCAATTTTTTAAGGCCAGCAGGCTAAAAAATAAACGTTTATCTATCTATATCTGTTAATCTAAATTGACGTTTATCTTTTTCAATACCCTCTTCTCTATCTCATCCCTTGTCTATCAACGTCAATCTTTTTTTATTTTTTTGTTATTCGAATTTCACGTCCATCTTTAACAGTATCCTCTTACCCACAACATCGCATCATAAGTCGATCAACATCCATATTTTTCTACCTATTATTCAATTTCAACTCACGTTTACCTTTTTCAATACCTTTTTCTCTATCTCATCCAATACTTTTTCTATCCACGTCAATCTTTTTTTATATCTTAATTAATCCAAATTCACTTCTATCTTTTTCAATTCCCTGTTTTCTATCTTATTCTAACCTTTATCTGTTTGTGTCAATCTTTTTCTATCTCTGTTAATCTACATTCCCGTCTATCTTTCTCAATACCGTCTACTCTATCTCATCCTATCCTTTGTCACTTAGTGAGTCAATAATTTATGCAAGTTAACAAAAATAGTTGTTTTAACAATTTATCATTGTTTATAACTATCTTCTCTTAGATAAGTGCTAAAAAATTGCGGTTTTTCTGAAATGTTTAACTTTGCTTCGCATTTTTATTTATAAACGAATAATAAATAAAAATCAGAGATGAAAATATTTTACATATATTAAACAATCTCTTTCTTTTTCGTGAATATATTTTGCTGGAGGGAAGTCTGATACAAAAATATGTGAAATTCCGAAATTTTCTTTTACGCTTTGCAATAAACTTCTTTTCGTAATTCAAAACAAAACTTCTGCGTCATATTTGAAAAGTAATATTTTATTCGTATTCTATGACTATTTTTGAAGACAAATGTTGAGTTTCAACTCGATTCAGCTAATACTGACGAGGAATGAAATTTACAAAAAAGGCTTTTTCCTTATGGAAAATACGTGTTCAACTTCATGGGGACCGCGACACCTCTGAATATCATTTTTTTCAAATAAAAAAAATGGATTTATTTTTTTGTGAATTCGAACAAAATTTCTGGGCGATATGCATTAAAATTCGAAAAAAAAAATTTTGACCACATTATTACTAAAATCACGTAATGTTTATTCCTGCCCTTGGTGATATCTATTATTTACAGTATTCATGTTGCAAGATATAGAGACACACAAAAGTTGACGTGTCGAAATATCATTCAACTACCAACTGTTCTTCATTCCTATAGAACGTGATACAAGGCATACATTTCTTAACTTATTATATCAATAGTTAGTAGAAAAAATTACAAATTATCCTCATCATTACACTTTATTTGAATCCGATAAGAAATTTTATATTTAGCAATAATATTTAAACAATATAAATTTAAAAATTATCCTAAAAAGATGGACGAGTAGCCGCGCCTTTTATTAAAAGTAATCGGAACAGCACGAAAAAAATGTTTCATAATTTGGGCATGCATCCAAAAAAACAACTTCTTTGAATCAAATGGATTTTAACATTGCTTACGCAGTCAAAGAAAAGTTCCTTCGAATAAAAGTAATTGCTCGCGTGTTTAAAAAAATTATAATTAAATGTATAGTTTTGTGTTCCCACGAGAATATTTTCCCAATGAAATAAGTATTTCAATTAAAACAAAATTCAATTTTAATTAAAAAATAATTTCTTCGCCCTAATTTGTAAAATTCATCAACTAAAGAGCAAATCCCGCTCTTTAAATCTGGACCAAGGAAAAGAATCATGAATATTGAAAAAATTTTTACCTGACCAGATTTTTATTTTCCCTGGCCAACAATATTTAGAGTTCGGCTTTAGGTGAAAACTTGAATATTCCGATTTTGGCCACGAAATGTCAACAGCTTCTTCTGAATTGATATTTTCATTGAGACCAGAGTTTCTTCAGGTTTCAGATAGTAACCTTGCTGGAGGAAACAATATCTGTGCCAACCTGGAAATATCGGGGAATTTATAAGAACAGTTTCAATTTCACGGTCAGATAAAAAATTTAATTTTTCGATGATGGTCTCTGAATGGCTACAGCTTCTTTGGAATTTATTTCTTCAATTCGAAATTCTTTTCTTCAATTCAAAAAGAGTTTTCTTGGATTATAGACACTTTTTTTAGAGGAAATAATGATGTGGATGCGAAGATTTAAATTTTACTATTGTAGCCTATTACTTTTCCACGATTTCCTGGTTTTCCCTGACCTACTGTCACCCTCTAATGTCGACAAATTTATGACTGGTTTTTACTGAAAAGCGAATTACTTGTTAATAATATTAACATAATTAAAACATTATGGTTAAGAATCTCGAATTTTAATCTTCGCAAAAATTTCCATTCCACGAATAAAAATGTGTTGTTTACCCAGTAGGGTTAGCCAAATTATTTTTTTTTCGAAATTTTATGGATGTCGCCCAGAAATTTGTTTGAATCGATAATTTACCGCCATATTTATTATCTTTTGCTTTTCCTCCTAAAATTCACATGCAGATTAGAAGTAAAAGAAAAGGAAAAACTCTAGTGGATTCTGGGCTTGGACATTCAGTTAAACACGAATTCTCTTGATTATGATCCATAAGATAAGAATTTATTCATTGTCTATTTGGAAATTCAAAGAAGTTAAACAATAACATCTTTCGTGAATATTGATCATTTAAACAATTGTAGGTCTTTTAAGATTACATGAAGAGACAAAAGAAAGTTTTAACATCTTTAAACCTTGCCGACTATTAAATCGATTTCAAGAATAATGGACATAGAAATAAAATTCAATTGAAAGCTACTTGAGAAATTCCATGACACCCGAACAATAATCAAATATTCCCCCTTTAATTTGGAATAAATACAAGCACCGAAACTATGAAGAAACTCAGCGGTGGCGTCTGGAGGACTTCCTAAAAGATTTTGGAAAACTCCTCAAAGGTTAAAGGCTACTCGGCCATTTTTAATAGACTCTTAGTTATACCGATCAACTCGAAAGATCGTGACAGAATCTTAAATAGGGGTTAAATGAGAAAAAGAATCCATGTTATTATTTGGAAACGGTCTCGAGAGATGCCGGACAATGGGTGGATGTGCTTTTCTTTTGGTTGTAGTCGCGCCAGAATTTGTATATGTTTAGGAATGGCTACACTGCAAGGATTCCGCCACTTAATTCGCATGACGGCTTTCCCTTTTCTGGGGTTCAGTGACCCATTTCGTTCTCAGGGTGAGGTCATGTGAGACACCAATCATTTTGAAGAAATTCTAGTCTTCAATTTTAAAAATAAATATCGAGACCCTTCTCTTTCATAAACTATAACTTCCAAAATCTTAAAGGTATCTTCGCAAATCTTATGCAACTGTGGTGACTAACAAACCCACATTTACGAATCTCATCTAGGAAGGTGTCAATGGCCACGATCCCAGCTTGAAGAACGGTGGGGAACTTGCCTAGTGCGATTATTATTTCAGCACTAGCTTTTATCTAAAGTACTTCAGAACCAAGGAAGTCTTTAGTGTCATCTGTATACCAGACGAGTCCTCCCATTGAAAATAAAATGCGCTTCCTCTGTTCATCTTGTCAATCGTTCCTTCTAGGGAAATACACCTTAAAGGGCTTAACGGACGAGTATTCTTTCATGATTTTGTTGGAACGCATGGAAAGGACTTCAGCCCCTTTCAATACTAATTTCCAGGCAAAAGACCCAATGTAGGCATTGCCTTCCTCGCTTCGCCTCGCACGCATGTCCCTACTTTCTTGCTTTGCCTCGCATTACCAAACTCTGCCTCCGCGGCTAATCCCTAATATTTATCTACTTTTTACAATATTTACATTTACTTATATTTACGTCCTCCTCTATTTACAATCTTTCCTTCTTCATTCCTCTTCCTCGTTCCTTCCCTTCTTCTCCATCTTACCCAAGACTCCCTTCAACCATGCTATTGCCCTTTTGTCCCCCCTTTCATACATCAATACCTCCATGCTTATCCCACTCCTTTCCACCTCTACGCACTCCTCCGACCAGTGCTCGACTCTTGCTTCCCCTTCCCACATAGTTCACACATCCTCTTTTCCCTAGTGAGCCAGAACCAGCTCTTTCTCCTCTTCCTGTTCTTTCTTCTTACACATCAATCTAAACCCCTTTCTCATTTCTACGTACTCCTCCCTTTTCGCAGTACCCTCTTTCCACTTCTTATACTTCCTCTTCACCTTCCTTTTCATCTTTTTACATTCCCTATCCCACCACGGCTTCACCATTCCTTTCTTCTTCTTTTTGTATACCTTCTTTTGCACGCACCCTTTCACGTTCTCTTTTAAATCCTCCCATATCTCCTTTACCGTCTCCCCTTTGAAGCGTACCTTCCCTAACTGCTTCTTATACTTCTCTATCACCTCCCTCGTCCAGCTAACCCTCTCCCCTGTCGACACTCCTTCCCCACTTTGCCTTCCGCCGTTCTCACCCCTTATTCACAACCCTAATGGCTGATGGTCTGATTCTACCCTCCCTTCTACTGCGAATCTCTCCATCTCCTCCCACCCTTGCATATTCAGGACTACATAGTCTATCACCGATACCCCCACCTTACCTACATATGTGCATTCTCCCTCTTCGTCCCCAGTTGCCATACCATTTGCCACCGCCCAGCCTCTATTCTCCATCTAGCCCCTTAGAATCTCCCCCTCTTTTTTATTAACCTATCCTTCGAATTCCTTTCGAAGCTCTCCCCTTCCCTGTAAAGGCCCCCTTAAGTCCCCATCTTCGCGTTAAAGTCCCCACCCACTACTATCATACCCTCCTCTCTTTCACCTAACAGGTCTTCCACCCTTTCTTTAATTCGTTCCATCCCATCCTTATTGTACACTGTCACAAACTTACACGTTACCCCTCCTATCTTTACTTTCCTCATTTGCCCTCCCTCCCCCTCGTCCTCTCCGTGAGCTTCTTCCTCTAATCCATCGCTAACCCCCGTTATAATTCCCCCACTAGCCCTTCCTTTCTTCTTCACTCTGACCGCCTCCTGGAGTCTCCACCTATACCCCCTTGGCAGCTTTGGCTCTATTCTATCCCATTCCTTTCTTTCCACCCACGTCTCTACCAGTCCTACCACATCAAATTCCTGTATATACCTCCAGAACTCCTCATCCTTCTTCTTTACCCCTGCTACGTTCCAGTAAAGCACCTTTACAACTCCTCTACCCTGCATTACCCCCAACCCCCTACTTCCTACAAAACAAATTCCCCTGTACTTCCTTCAACACCTTTTTGCTATAAAACTAACGTTCTATGAGATCGGGTAGTTTTTTGCACCTTGTAAAAACAATAAGTTCAGTTTTATCCAGGTTAACAGGTAGGCCACGGCCAATTCACTAGTTTTCAACATTATTACAAACATTTTGGATAATTCAAACTGGATTGCGCTGATTTTTAACTGTGACCAGGATAGCAAGGTCATCTACATAATCATGTTTGTACAAACTGGATTCATTTACTTTCACTCTTACGTTGCCAACGTTGAACGTCAATTGGACAATCCTGTCACTCATCATACATCGCGTTCACCTATTTTAAGTGGTTCCTGCAAATTGCTCATCTGTAGAATTGAATTCGGTAGGGGCGTTAATAATAGGGCCCTCTGTATCTAGGAACGCTGCAATCGTTACATCTTCTGTTCGCGCCGCTTTTTGATTGTGGGATGTAAATGCATGGAGTGCATCAACGGTGAATTTTTCTTTCTAAAAGGAAAATTGATTACCATGAAGTGGTATACCTGGTAAGATTGCCGCCTTTATATGAAAATCGACTTACTTTTCCGAAGTTTTCAGCATGGAAGAAGTAAGGCTAATCAGTCCGAATGAATTGGCTTCATAGTAGGAGATTCTCCTCGGTTTTGTTATGCAGATCGTTCTGACCTTCTTCAATGCCAAAGACGTATATCGCATAGCTATGAACGCCCTGAAAATGTTACACAATGGTCCCATTAAAACATTATCATCGGGGAAATACCATCGTTCCCAGTGTATGATGGTTCTTTCGGCATTCTTCTTTGAGACCTTCTTTGATTATTTTTCCCATATAGTTTTCACTCGCGTGGGTGAATCAAATTCGATCTCCTGCAGAAACACTGGAGTCTTCTCCTAACATTTGCATTGTCACTTGGAGGGGTACTATGGTCTGGATCTGTCGACACGTTGTAACAACCCTGCGCTTGAGTTAGGATACCTTTGATAGGGTTATTCATCCGAATTTCTTTCTCAGAACTCTCTTCAGGAACCGTTGAAACAAAATGTTGCTTATAGCAGAAACCCGACGGTTTTTCTAGCGCTTATGCTAGCTAGCCTGTGAGGTTATTTATCCTGTCCTTCCAGACTTTTTATTCTTTGCTTCATTCTTTTTCCTGAGGATTATTCCTCTCGAGATTCACTCCTCGATCTACTTCTCGATCTCTTGCCTTTTTTGAATTTCCTATCGCGAACAAACGTAGATTTTAATTAAATTTAGAAGGGCAAAAAACTCTACGTGCGAACCTCCTTTCACAACTGCAATTTATCAGCATTATTCTAAGAGAATATTATTATGAACAATAAATGGTTTAAAAAATTATTATTGACGTCAAATTTAATTGATTGTTAACTCGCTCTACCTGAAAAGTTGAAAACAAGTTGAAAAATTCAGAAAAACTGCGACTCTAACTCTGTTCTAAGAGTAATTTACTAATAACAATAATAAATTGTTTAAACAATTTATGTGAACATATTATTGTCAGTGGAAAAAACCCAATTTTTTACTGATGGGTTTATTTTTGGGACTCTATGAAACAGAGTTATGGGGGTAATATCTGAAAAGTAATTGTTCACTTGTACTCCACAGCTAATTGTGAACAGAAATGTTGAGTCTCAACTTCATTCATCTAATATTGACGATTCTAAATAAGATTTACAAAAATTTATCTCTTTTTTATATGAAATACGTGTTAAACTTCATGGGGCTGGCGTCGTGGGTATCGACTTCGAAGCACCAGTGATGCCTTTGAGAATCAGTCCCCGGATTCTTTCCAGTCGAGACTTTACAGTGGACAGTTCAACCCTGCTCCGCCAGACCACCGCCGCATAGGTTAGCCTGGGTAGCAGGATCGTTGTGTAGATCCACGTAAGTGTCTTCTGCTTCAAGCCCAATTTCTTATCTAGGATGATTCCTAGATATTTAGCTCGTTTTTCGATTTCCAGTTATTTTCCGCCCAATTTTAGTATACTCGCGGTTACCCACTTATACCGTCTGATAAATACAACAAATAAACTGCGTCCGTCTTACTAGAAATGACCGATAGTCCAGTCTTTTTGCACAAAGAATCCACTATCCCCAGTGCTTGCCGCATTACTCCGAAGAGCGCATTTAGATAATGGTCGCGCACGATAACCAGTATATCGCCCTCGTAGCCTATAATGTGGTAGCCCTGAGTCGTCAGCAGACGAAGCAGTTCATCCACTACCAAGCACCACAGCAGGGTCGATAAGACGCCTCACTGCGGACATTCCGAGTCAACGGTTCGACATAAAGTGGTACCACCCTTAGTCATTGTTGGGTTCCTGTTGGCCAACATGTGGCAGGTTCATTCCAGGACTGTAATTGGCACACCATGTGCAATCATGGCCGCCGTGATCACCTCTCCAGAGTTGTAGTTGAAGGCTCCTTTAATATCCATAAAAGTTCTGATCGCGAAGCCTTTCTGATTCAGTTGTCCTTCGATAAGGTTTACTGCTCCGCTTAGGGCCGCTACTCTCGTTCCTCTTCATGCCGTCGGGACATATCCCAGTGTCAGAGTAGCCCTGGCAAGTCTCACGAGCGGCCTATGATGGTCTCTCCAGCCTTCTGTAAGAAGACATGGTATATGCCATCCGGATCAGGAGACTTGTAGAGTAGAAAAGCTTCAGGGCCCACTTGACCCTTGAGAAAGTAACAATCTCGTGGACTAGCCACCGTTTCGGATCCAGTTGAGCCACAGGTGGCTTTTGGTTGACTCTGAGGTGTCGCCTTCTTTTCCCCAGATCTTACGAAGCCCGGAAAATGTGCCTTGATCAGGTGAGACAAGGTCTCCTCGTCCAACACTGAGTATCCTCCGTCGGGCAGTTTTAGATTGCCGAAAATAGCATCCGGGTTCCGAGAGAGCAGCTTGTCTAGGCTAGCCTCTGCTTCTTGCTCGGAAATGCATCTTTGTAGGGATAAAATCTCAGCTTTTCGGTCCAAAATTGAACTGCTTTCCTAAAAATTCATCCTGTTCGATTAAAAATACATCTGTTATAGTAGAAAAGTTATATTTTGTCGTTGAAAATTCATCTTTCTTAGCTGAAAATGAACTTTTTCATTCAAAATTCAACTGACTACGCAATATGAGGTTTTCATATTAGCAACTGAACTCACTAGAAACGCGAAAAAATTCGTTTTAAGAAACCGTGTTTAGTTGACAGATAACTTGCTTTCGTGAAAAGGGGTGATGGGTAGGTGGGGGGGGGGGGGGGTAAGTCTAAATTATAACGTAGTTTCTGGACGACCCCTAAGTGACGATTTCTGTTTTTAATTAATCCAGACGTAACTTTGTCTTTTTTCAGTTATGTGTTGGGGATGTGTACCAGCTTTATTGGCTGGCTTTCTTCCATCAGGAGAATACATATCACTAAGTTGCCTTAAGAATTTCAGAGAGATAATTTTAATTGAGTTTGTTTTTCCTGATAACATTCTTCTTTATCGGGTTAGACAGCTGGTCTTGCAAGATATATAAACAGCCACTGGAGCTGAAGAAGTAGTCATTTTTTAAATAAAATGAAGCTTTCAATTATCATCATCTGTTCCCTTGCCGGTTTGGTTTAATTCATTGGGGCTTTTAAAGAAAAATACTGTCCAAAAGGCTCAATAAAAATGGGTCACCGATGTAAACACGATCATGAATGTCGCAGCTGCCACTGCACTAATAAAGGTAAATAGCTAAATTGATAATAAATATTCCAATTGCGTAATTTTCTTGTCGGTGAGTGGGCCTAAGCGGTGCATATGCGGGAAGAGCGGCACACCCATAATTCTGTATTTAAAATGCGATGTTGCTTCGTCTAGGTTTTCCAATTGAAGTTTTTTAATTTTCAGTTGCAAGTCTATATTTTTTAGACAGAATTAGCAAATAACGCATTCAGACAGGTAGAATCAAGGTACTCAATTCTTTGGCAAAAAACAAATTATTTTAGTTTCATTGACGCGATAGAAAACCTCCATTTGAAATTATAATTAAAAACATTGGTGTATTGAATAATCAAACATTTCTACATTTACAGTTTTGAATTCCTTGTTTAACCACAAAAAACGTTGTTGGATTTATGACTAACTTGCAGCGATGGAACAAGAATTAACCGAAATTCTGCCTGAACTTGAGGTGGTGGAAATTCTACGAATTTGAATTCAAGCTGAGTTTTCAGCTACAGTGTAGATCTTCGAATTCAATTTTGTAAACAATAATTAATAAAAAAGACTTTAAAAAATCACATTCATGTTGCTACATCAAATAATTTCAATGTTTTTTAAGGGATGTCCATCACACGGGATAAAATCGGGTGATATTAGCAAGGTTAATGAAAATCAGAAGAGATAGGTCGAATTATCTGAATACCCAAAGGGCCGTTCAAAAACTGAGTTACACCATTTTGAAATATTTTTCCACCTTTTCTTCTTTTCACAATCTTTTCCGAAATTTTAGGAAATCATTGAAAATATTTCAAGAATTTAAAAAAAAAATCTTGTATTCTCTTGAATATATATTGAATATTTTTTCTTCAAAATCATTTGAAATATTTTTAAAATGTTTGAAACCACTTGGCATATTTTGAAACGATTCGAAATCATTTGAATCCTTTTCAATCCCTTAAATTCTTCAAAATCTGTTGAATTCCTATTGATTCAAATTTATGAGATTCTTTCGGAATTCCCGAAAATAAACAAATGGATGATTCCAACGTTCAAATATCCTTCTTGACGTCCAAATAATAATAATATGGACGAATGGCGATTCGAAAGAAAAAATATATTTTTATAATCGGAATTCGGAAGAACTAAAATGAAAGTCAATTTTTCTCTGAATTATAAAAATTATGGCAAATAATAATTTGTAAAAATAAAGATTATGCTCATGAGAACACAATTACGCATATGCAAAGCCCACCGTACAAACCGCCAAGGACAAATCTTATCAGGAAAAAATTATTAATTGTTTGGAAATATAGAATAAAATATAAAATGTATACACTTAAAGCATTGATAAAATGAGGCCTCGTTAGAGATTACGTTGGATCAACAAAAATCTGCTCTTCTGGAATCTTCCTTTAAACTGTGAGCATATGTTGATATAATGTTCAATGACATAATTTTTTTATAACACACATATTAATAAATATTTGAAATTTTCTCATAAGGAAAACAGCGGAATTTTACCGGGAGAGGATCTCATTCCAGATATAAGGTTAAAATAAGAACCAGATGCAGGTGTTTTGAAGAAAACTTCTTCCACCCGAAGCTCTTGATAGCAGCTGTTTCCGCGGAGGAATAGTTTCTCAAGCTTCTTAATACTTTTTTCACTTCTTTGGTAGTGATAGGTGGGCATTCTTCCTTAGGTATCATAAGGGCACTGCACAGCTCCTTGAGGCTATTTATGTTCACTGTATCTTCATTCAGTGAATTCTGGGACTCAAAGACTTCTCTCCAAAAAGCTTCGACCTCCTCTGGTTTGAGCGGGTGGTCCACAGTAATTGGAGGGTCTCGGATGAGTCAAGATGGTCAGCCAGATTTTATGTAGGGAATCACACACTGAATGCGGGACGCGTAGTGGATCTGAAGACTAAAAGACACTTGCATCAACTCAACAAGAGGATGTGCAAGACGTGTCCGAAAGTTCGCCCACGAACTGAGTAGCTAACATCACACACTGAACAATTCAAAGCTGCTGATAATCAAGTAGCACATTGTTGATAAAATACGTGTGTTATTTGACGCAAGGAGGAGAGTACAGAAGAGGGAGGGTTCAGTCAAAAAGACTCAACACTTTCTCGCTGACCTATCGCGCCTCTTGAGCGATCTTGCTCTTTCTGTCAAAAATCCACCTAAACCCGACGAGGTAAAGACTTTTTGGAGAGAGGTATACAGACCCCAAGAAGCTCTTAGGGCAACGAAAAAATTTTCAGCTGCAGGACCAGATGGTATTAGGAACTTCTGTTGAAAGACGTTTACTTATATACACCAGTATCTGGCCCGCATCTTCGCCTCATATTTAAAGTCAGTGACGCCAATTCCGCGGTAGCTGGTGTTAGGACGTGCTATACTCTGACCAAAGAAAGGACACTTGTCCAATTTCGAGAACTACAGGCCAATAACGTATTTGAACACGCTGTATAAGATCTTTAGAGTTATCCTCAACGACCTACTTGTTCGAAAAATTGGGTCTGTGTGAGAGAGATGTAGGAGCAACGTCACTCGTAAGACGGTGCTTCCTGTCGATGGCTCGGATTGACTCCCAGAAAGCTTTCGATTCAACCTCTCAAAGACTTATCATCTGTCTGTTCGAAAGATTAAAGGTTCATCCACATATAGTAAGATTCATAGAGAGATTGATGCCCCTTTCGAAAACTAGATTTACTATCTCATCTGGAAATTATCGTGTGAGAACAAAAAGCGTCACCTTCTAGAGAAGCGTCTTTCAGGGCGTCAAAAAACTGCGTGTATGCAGAGCGTGTCATGCACACACTGAGTACCCAGAACACATACGATCCAGGTGTCCATCTTACGCGAGAACGACGAATCTCTACATAGTGCTGTCCTAAAAGAGATTTACTACCATCCTTGTCGTTCTTATGGTGATGACCCTGCCCTGCCGAACACTCTAAAGGAGATAGAGTCAATCGTCCAAAACGAGAAGTGCTAAATTTTTTGGAACTAAGATTTTTGGACAGCAGTCTTCATTGCACACTCGAGGCCTGACATCGTTTTCCAGGACTTCGAGAAACGGATTATATTTGTGATTGAATTTTTGGCTCCGCTCGACTGCAGCAGCATTGCCAAGAAGAAGGAAAAGGAAAAGCGGTATCAACACCTTACAAAGGAGATGCAGCATAGTTTTCCGATAAGCTTTTTAGAGTCTATCGTTCCTTTAGAGTCCTTTTAATACCTCGTATGTTCTTCCAGCAGCCACCTTTCAATATCATGTTTAGCTAAAGTATACGAGGCTCCACAATATGGTTCTGGTCCGTTGAGGACTTTTTCAGTGCTATTTTCACAAGCATATCAGATTCCTCATTACCTTCAATATTCTTGTATCCAGGAATCCAGATCATGTTGACCCAGTTTTTACCTGCTACTTTGAGAAGCTCTGGCACGCAGCTCTAGACCAGTCTGGATGTAAACTCTATTCATTGGAGTGCTTTCAGAGCAGCTTGGCTGTCGGAGCATGTTCAAATTTGGTGATTAACAAACCAAAATTTATTAATCTCCTCTAGGCAGGCATAAATGGCCACGATTTCAGCTTGAAAGCTGCAATCGTTACATCTCCTGTTCGCCCCACTTTTTAAATATGGGAGGTAAATTCATGAAGTGCATCGACGGTGGATTTGACTTTCTGAACGGCAAATTGATTACTACGAAGAGTTACACCACGTATATTAAAATTGCTCTCACTGGGAAGATACCATTGTCGTTAGCGGCCTTAAATGGATCGAAGCTCCGAAAAACGCGCCTAATTTTTTATTGTGTACGGATAGCCACCTTCCAACTATCTACGCTTGCCCTATCTCCTGGGTTATCAGAAGACTTGGGCTTAACAGCCCCCACCCCTGACGGGTAATCAGCTCTCTGGAATTTCGCAGTATCAGGTAGTTTTCCTGCCTCCACTTAATAATCTTCTAGTTTCTTTGAGGCCTGGAGTCTACTATTCTACCAAAGATCACCCTTGTCTGGTTTCCTTATATGAAGTGGACTTCCATCTGAACTATATCTACTGAAAGCTCCGTGTGATCAATTGATCTAATCTTTTTTGGAATAGTTGCCAATGTCTCTCCAAGATCTTTCTTTATTTATCTCAGTCAGTCGTTCTTGGGTTCCTGTACTTAACCGCATCATACTTGTCAGCTGTCAGCGAAAAGCACATATGTTTCATCATTCCCTCATGGATATAGAGCATAAGGTTGAATCAAAAACCACTTGACATCTAGTTGTCGCAAGGGTTGCTGGATTTCCCGGATTAAATATAGTCGAATCGACAGTCAAAAGGTAGTCTAAAAGGCACTCAACTCTGTTATTGATGCTCTTACAGTTTTACATTGTGTGACATGCGTTCACATCACATCCAATGATCAGTGGCGATCCTTGTGAAATGTAGTATTCCACCAATCGTCTCCACTTCTCTGATGGTTCCCAACAGTTGACTTCGCTACAGAAAAAGCTTCAGCGATTCTCCGCTGACTATCACCTTTATCGAGTGAGTCCAAAACTTCTTTCTTCATTTGATTAGTCAAGTCAATAATCTTCTTTCGTTTTGTACCCATTATGCAGTCGTTGAGGTTTCATTTTAAGTAATGTTCCTATCGTCCTTAGGAGAACGGTATATATCGAAGCGATTATACGCTAGAATAAAATATTTCTACGTCCAGTCGGTCATCAGAGATCAAATTAATTAAATCTTCACAGCTCACTATTTTATGTTATCCCACGTTGACCTATCATTGGTCGGCCATGAAGGAGTGGGGGATGACTTTCTGGTACTGGTCGTTGATGTTTGAGTGGGACTTCTGCTGGCTAAGTAGCTAACTAGTTTACTGAGTCGATGTGAAATAAGATAAAGGAGGCTACTGGAGAGGTTGAATTCATTTGATCTCTAATCTTCAAACGATATCTGTCTGAAAATTGTAATTTATCGCTCCGCCTGAATTTCAGTGGCCAACTTCGGTTGAAATTTTTGGTTGAAAACTAATCTGTTCTAAATAATAGTTCCTCCATTTGGTTCAAAATTCAAACATTTTGTTGAAGATGGGTTTTTTGAGTGAAAATTAATCTTCTTGGTTAAAAATGCATCTAATTAGGTTGAAACGTCATCTAGTCGGTGAATGATTCAACTATTTTGTTAAAAGCTTAATTACTTGTATTTTGTAGAAAATTCAACTATTTTGTTAAAGTCATAAAAATTCAACTGTTTTCGTAAAAATGTATTCTTGATAATACATTTTTTACTTTTTTTTTAAACATTTTTTCACTTTTTTGTACTTTCGCGCTTTCAGTTGAAACGCCTTCATGATGATTTACACTCACTTATTATTGTTCTGCGGCGTTGACCAATGATAATCGCAGTAGAGAAAAAACAAGTTGAAAAAATATTCGTACTCTTAAAAAATGTTTATACACAAGTATTGTATAATAGTTCTGTCATCCTGATGCAAAAAGGTAATACCTACATTTTGCTGCCAGAATTATTATTTTTTTAATATCCATAAGAAAACGTAAGTTTATTGTCATGATTCCAGTTCATGAGTAATAATTTACCACTGGAAGAACGACCTTCAACTTCAAATCAGAACGTATCGGAAAAAGAAGAGGAAAAAGTTACATCTTCAGAAAATAATGTTCCGTCAATTGAAGATCTCAAAAAAGAAGCTCTGCAGAAACTTCAGAAGTACGAACAGAAGGCGAAACAATGATTATTGCGGATGATAATCTTCAAGAAAAAGAAGACTCTCCAACGAAAGTACCAAAAAAGATTAAGAATACACCATATCAACATGCAACTGCAAAATGATTGAAAGGATTTGAAAAACCAATTGAAAGGAGTAGAAGTAAACCTGGTCAACCGCAAAAAGAAATTGATCAGTCTAATTTACTTAAAACTATTCTCGAAACTGCCATGCTTGGAAGTTCTGCGGATGAAAGACGAAGAACAGAAACAATAAGATCTTGTAGATCACTGGATGATTTATACGCTGAATTACTTGGAATGGGGTTTTCTTTGTCTCGAAGTGCAACATACCTTCGATTATTGCCAAGAAAATCAAACTCCACATAAGTCAAATGGAATGTTTGAACTGTTTCTGTCAAATTATGCAGAGCCCAATCAGACTTCCATAAAACTCATCCTGATTAGGAATTTTGTACTTCAACTATCCAAGCATTAGAATCTGTTACTTCTCTTCTATGTCCTCAGCAGGTTTTCTTCTTATCCCCAGATGACAAGGCAAGAGTGCCAATAGGAACAACGTCTGTTAATAAACAATCTCCATTCAGCACGTTCAATATCGAGTTCAACTACCGAATCACGGCTGGTTTGCTGCTGATAAACACAAACTTATTCCTTCCGTTCATGCTGGAATATTTATCAATAAGGATATGATGGGTAATCCTCGAGAGGTTTCTTACTCAGGACCTAAGTATAGCGCAATCAGAAGTGGAAAACACTCCTCTTCAACTGCAGAAACTCATGCTTATACTTCAGAAAGGATAATGCAGTTAGAGATTTTCAAGGAGTTAGCTCTGAATCAAGAAGGTATTCCGAAACCAATAATAATAATTTCTTCTGACGGAGGTCCTGATAAGAATTCCAGATATGGAAGAGTGATATCTCTCGCTAATAAACGTTTTGGGATGTTTGATTTAGACTCTCTATTTATTGTAACCAATGCACCTAGTCGCAGTGCATACAAAAGGGTGGAGGAAAGAATAGCACCATTGAGTCATCAATTATCGGGTTTGATAATACCTCATGGTTCACTCAGAAAACATTTGGATGCACCAGGAAGGATAATAGATGACACCTTGGAACCTGCAAATTTCAAAGGAGCAGGAGAAATAGTGGCTGAAGTTTGAAATTCAATGATTATTGATGAGAACGCTGTTCAAGCTGAATATATCGAACCTGAAACCACATCTAACCATATACTTCAAGCAGACGAATCTGATGAATGGTACAATAAACACATCAGAGAATCTCAATATCTGCTTCAAATATCGAAATGTGATGATATAAACTGCTGTCAACTAATGAGAAGTGACCTGCGTGCTATATTACCTGATGGTTTCCTTCCACCACCCTATATCCTCTAAAAGAATCATGTAGACTCACTGTTTCAAGCATGGAGGATAAAACTGCAAAGTTTGCTCCTCTTCAGACAATATTGTCAGTGGTGAAAATCCATCCAAACGCTGATGATTTTACTAAAATTCCATACGACGACTACTGCCCATCGATTTAGTCACGTTTAAAAGACAGAGTGTGCAAATATTGTTTTCTGTACTTTGAATCGAACAAATTATTGCGACTGCATAGGCAGAAATCACATAAAAAAACCCTACTTAAACTTGTGTTAGTACGTCGTGAGCGTATAGCTGCTCAACGATCTGATGAACATTTGTGCATATAACGTGAAGAGTGTGGTTCGGAAGAAGCTGAATGGATCGAGAAAGATATTATTTCTTATGAAAAAAATTAAATAGCTTCCACTATTTCGATGGAGGTCTATAAGGGTACAGATTATTCAATCCCTCTCAGATAGGATGGAGAATTCATGGGTTGCAGACTGTTCCCTTTGAGACTCCTATGAAGAGATTCTCGTTTCTGAATTCATAGACTACATACTTGTTTTTATGATTCGTTCATAAATATTTATAATCTGTTCGTTTTTGCAAAAGTTTTGTTCCTAATGAATTATAGGAGTTGTCTGTAATAGCTTTATACTTTAGATTTTATTTCTTATTTTATTTCTTCTCAAAGTTCCTAGTCCATTCGCAGAGGATGGGGCTCGGCAATCCCACTAAGCATTCGGCTACATGGTTTTCTAGAGCTATTGCACTTCTTTCCGCAATACAATCATTAATATTTCTAGTTAAATTCAGGTTTAATTGTCCCTCCAAGCACGGACATCTCAAAATGTGTACAAGATTTTCTTCGTTTTCCCCGCATAGTCTGCAACTAATGTCAACATATCCCTTGTTTCCCGCTTTCCCAACGTTTCCGCATCGGATCCTTGCCCATTGCTCTTTAGGTGAGTTGCTTAAATTTGCCCCATCCCAATATTCCTCTCTTCCTATGTTCTCTTTTCACTTTTTGTATCCCTTACAGTAACTTGAACAATCTAACTTTCCGCAGTCTGACTATATTTCCTGGTCTATTCGCATATTTGTAGCTCTAGCTAGCTTGTTTTTCACCTCCTCATATCTTGTTCCTTTCCAAATCCAATTTAATGGTTCCCCGTCCCCAACCTGTCTAAACGCTTTCTCAAGTTTTTCTCCCAATTTGGAATGCTTCTTGTTCGAAAGTCCTCGTAGTTCCTCTTTTAAGCAAATTTTTGGCCACCTTTTTCCCTCTATGTCCAAAATTTCTAATAGGTATTTCCCTGCTCTGTTTCTTGTTTCCATTTATGAACTGTGTCTTCCAGATTCAAACCTCCAAATATAACCCGGGGTGCTTCTATCCAGACCCATTGCCATTTTTATAAACCCTCGCTGTAGTTTCTCGATTTCTTCTCTTCTCTCCCACCCTCAAATTTCTACTCCATATAAGCTGTCTGCTTTCACCAATGTATCCATGAAATACAACCTTTTCCCTAGTTTACTTATATTTGCCTTTTTTATAACCCCCACGCAGCATTTTTGGCTGTTAGCACTTTTCCTACCAATTTTTGGATGTACTTAGTATAAGTTTCTCCTGTCGAAAACCAAAACCCCAGATATTGATAGCAGTCCACTATTTCGAGCTCTTCTCCTTCAATTCTCCAAGATTCTCCTGCCTTTCTTCTGCCTCCCTTTCTAAATATCATTACTTTGGTTTTATTAATATTTATTAAAATTTGATTCCAAATATTTTCGTTTGACCTATTACTGTTCCTCCTAAGTTATTTTTTCCCCACCCTTCTTCAAGGTCTTCTGTAAAAATATTATATAGAGTGGGGCTTAAAGGGCATCCTTGCCTTACCCCTTCAGTTGTTTCGAAACTATCTGACATTCCTTTCCAGGTTATTATTTCATTCATCGTTTTACTAAGAATTGCCTCGTACATCCTCAACATTCTACCTCTAATTCCCATATTCTGCAATTCGTCCATTATAATTTTTCTATCCACTGTGTCGAAGGCTTTCCTAAAGTCTACAAAGGCCACATATAGTTTCCCACCTTCACATTTCAGTTTGTTGTTTATAAGTGAATTGAGCACTAATATGTTGTCTCTTGTTGCTCCTTTTTTCCTGAATCCCGCTTGACTTTCCCTATATAAACCTTTTCTTTCTATCCAGTCTCTAATTCAATAGTTCAATAGATACAACTATAATGCAATTAAGAATAAAAACAAAAATGAAAACATTTGGCATCTTCTGAGACGATTATACACCATACCTCCTAAATTTGAATACCCTGATAATAACTTTCCTCCAAATGATTTATTAAACACATTTACAGTTACTCCTACCTCTAGTTCTTCAGCTCAACCTATTCTAAGTCTGCCTCAATCCACTTTTAATGAAAACAATTTCTTTTTCTTAGATATCACCCCAGATGTACTGCTGGAAAAAATTATTGAAATTAAATCGAACGCCGTAGGCTCCGATGGTATATCAATTAAAATGGTTAAACTCGCTCTCCCAATAATTTTTCCGATTCTCTTATATATATACAATGCATCCTTGCAAGTTGGGATATTCCCAGATATTTGGAAAAGGGCCATCATTCGCCTAATTCCAAAAATTAGTTCCCCTACATGCGCGAAAGATTTTCGCCCTATGTACATCTTATGCGCATTATCTAAACCATTTGAAAAAATAGTTCACAGTCAACTATCTAAATATCTGGATTCCCAAAACTTAATTGAGCCACTGCAAACCGGCTTCCGCACAAAACACAGTACACAAACAGCAACTCTTAAAGTTATCAATGATTATAAAATGGCACTAGACAATAAAGAGATCACGATTGTTGTGTTGTTCGACTTTTCTAAGGCATTTGACTCTGTAAACCACAAACTTCTCCTGCTTAAGCTGAAGTCCTTTAGACTGTCAGACATGGCAATTAGGTGGTTTGAATCGTACTTGAATAGTCGGTTTCAACGAGTAAAAACTAGTAGAGGCGAGCAGTCTGACTGGATGGAGATAGGATGTGGAGTTCCTCAGGGTTCTATACTTGCTCCTCTCCTCTTTAACCTGTATACCTCGGATCTGGGTAGAGAGTTGAAACATTGTAAGTACCACAAGTATGCTGTTGACTTCAAACTTTATCTTTCGGGCCCTGTCGCCTCGTTAAGAAACCTCCTTACTCTCGTACAGGAGGATATCGATAGGGTGGTGCATTGGGCAAGTACTAATCGGCTTTCACTCAATCCTGCTAAAACGAAGGCAATTGTGATTGGGTCATCCTCTTTCCCATCTTCTGAAGTGATAATGACTCTCTCGCCACTACTGATCAGTGGGGGGATTATAGATTTTGTTGAGGTTGTAAGAGATCTTGGATACTGAACAGAACCCTATCCTGGAAAGAGCAGGTTAGCGACATCTCGAGGAAAACATTCAGAATTCTGCAACAACTTAGAAGAAACAAAGAATCCTTGCCGGTTTCCATTCGTATAATTTTGACTAAGAGCTTGATTCTGCCACACTTTGATTTTGGTTGCATAGTATATGATGACATAACAGATGAACTTAATTCTGAACTTGAAAGAGCACTTAATGCTTGTATTCGTTTTATCTATGATTTACCTAAATATGTACACCTAACAACCTATCGAAAGCAAGCAGGGATTCTGAATGTAGCTAAGAGAAGACAGTATTTTATGGGTAATTTATTATACAATTTCTTTCAAACCGAAACCTCGCAATAGCTCTTCAATTTATTTGAATTTTTTGACAAAAATCTGCCTGCCCATTCCAAACTTCGAGAAAGAAAAAAGGTAATGATAGTTCCAAAGCACCGAACGTGTAAATTACAACGATCTTTCACAGTTAGGTGTGCTCGACTCTGGAACAAACTGCCTGCGTCAATTAGGGAAGCGCCACTCTACTTTCACTTTAAAAAAGCTTTTTTTATGTATCTGATTAATATTGACAATCCCACGCTAGAAATCACTCATTGGTAACTCTTTTATGTAAGTCAGCGCCTCAATACCTCAAACACATGTAACGCCTATACTCATATTTTAATTTATACAACACAATTACATCTTTCGGTTTATAGGTTTGCGACAAGATATCTAATACTTTGTTGTAACTCCGCATCCTAATTCAATATTGATCCTCTTCAATCTCACACAATTACGCTAGCACATTCGCTCTATCACTTATTATTATTATTATTCGTCCAGCGACTGTAATTTTTTTTTTAGTAATAGTACATGTATCTCCTGTTCCCAGAGGGCTATTTAGCCCTAGGGACTTATGCTAAATAAATTAAATAAATAAAATAATTCTCACATTCAAAGTAGATGCCAAAATTTTATACCCAACATCAAGTACTGATAAATCTCTATAGTTTCCTGTTAATTCTTCGTCACCACCTTTATGCAGCGGGAACATTCTGGCTTTTTCCCACCCTCTGGCCAGTTTCCCTTCCTCCAGAGACCATTTAGTACCCCATGCATCTCCTCTGCCCATACTTTTGGCAATCCTCTTAAAAATTCGACTGTAATTCGTTTATTTTTGCGAAAGTTCTGTTCCTAAAATATTATAAGAGTTGTCTGTGATGTATTGTATTTACGGATTGTAGAAATGTAAATTGAAAACTAAAAAATTTGGTTAAAAATTCAAGTATTTTGTTGAATCTACAACATGATTCTATTTGAAGTCTTAGAAGTTTGAAGCATTTTATATTGAACTCAATATGACTACATTAATTAGGATTATTAGAAAACTGAACTAAATAAAAACGCGAAAAACTGAGGATAGACATGAAACATAGTAAACATGGTAACATAGTTTATGGACGGCCCCTAAGTTACGATTTCTATTTATCAATTAATCCAGACATCACACCTGGCACCGCGTCTATTTACATTTATTGATGGAAACAATTTCATTCTAAGCCGCTTGGTCTTTGCTTTTTTCACTTATGTGTTGGGTATGTGTACCTGGTTTATTGGCTGGCTTTCCTCCATGAGGGACTATGACTAATTTGCCTTAGGTCTTTCAAAGAGATAATTTTAATTAGGTTTGCTTTTTCCTGATAACATTTTTCTTCACTGGGTTAGGTAGACGATTTTTCAGGGTATATGAGCGCCACCACAGCTGAAGAGGTAGTCATTAGTCAAATAAAATGAAGCTTACACTTATCATCTTTTTCGCCCTTTTCTGTGCGGTTTTTTTCTTCGAGGCTGCTGATGCCTGCAAGAAGGGCTTGAGGAAAAATGGTGCCTTTTGTACACATAAAACGCAATGTTGCTCCAAGCACTGCACTCGTCACGGTAAGTGGAGAAATTAATAATTAATATACCAATGACGAAATTTCCTACGATAAACTGGGGCTCAGCGGCGCGTAAGTGGGGGAAAGCGGAACACTCATTCTGTACTTAAAATGCGATATTGCTTCTTCTAGGGTTTGCAATTGAAGTTTAAAAAATTTTATTTGTAAGTTTCTATAATTTTGACCTAGAATGAACAAATAACGTATTCAGATACTCAGAATCAAGGGTGCGCTGCTTCACCCCATATGGGTATTCTCCACGCAGAGGGCACTTTCGAAAAAAGTAAATTTAACAAAAAAATATTTTTACAAACTGAATTCTTTTGATGTACATTATGTTTATTACTTTTATTTCTTCATTAGCCTAATGAAAGATTATTTTCTACCATGAGTGTATTTGAACATTAATTTTCATTTTTCAAAAGCTATTAAATTAACTTGAAGACGTATAGAAAAATTTTCTATCGTTTTTCTGATTTAATTCAATAGCTTTTTAAAAATAAAAGAATAATATATAAATACACTTATGGTGAAAAATAATTTCTGTCCACGCTATACAAAAAATTACATTCCGTCCCATGCAATTGGTATTATTGTTTGGGACTCGGAATGCGGACATCTTGCCAGCTGACGTCAGAAAATGAAGTACCGAATTAGTTCTGCAATAAAACTTTTTTTTATTACTAACTATACAAATTTTATTATTTATACTCCTTGATAACTAAAACAAAATTATTTATTCGGAAAACTTCATTTTCATCATTTTTCTGGAAATTTTTTTCGGAAGGGTTTTACTTCTTACCCAGCCCTGACAAACCAAAAGTAAGGTCACGACGATGGAAAACAACACAAAAAGTGTTCCAAAAGTTTTAAAGTAAAATGAATTGAAAAATACTTGGGCAAATCATTTTCTCTCACTCTGATATAACTTTTTATATTTTATATAGTAACTTTTGCTAAGAAGTGTAAAAGTTATTGTAAGTTACGTCGATGGATACTAATGAACATGCGCAAGGTTTTCTTAAACTTTTTTTTTATTTGCGAAGAAAGTTCCTAATGTTTACACTCAAAACTTAGAGGATGAGTAGCGAGATATTTTTTCTTGAATCTGACGTCCAAGCAGGATAAAAAAAAATATTCCTAGTTGTTAAACGACGGCTGTTTATGTATCGATCTAACCTCAAAAATTTTTCGAAGACACATTTGCGTGCATGTGTAGTGTATACTGCATTAAAATTAAAATGTTAATAATAAAAATCGTCCTTTTTGAGTCTAACTTTAAGATTCTTAAGCATACATTTCAATGTGGTTTATTATTTATTTACTACGTGGCTCAAAAATTTGCCTCAGTAATGTGTGGACATCTGTTACAGCGATTTTTTGGAAAAATAATTTTTTACTGGCTTACAATTGTATAACCTAATTTTTACCATGGAACTGGTTATGAGGTTCTAAAACAAAGATATTTACTATGTTTTACAATAATACAATCAGTGGTTTTATAATATAATCCATGGACATCAAAGTGTCCTGTATGTGGAGAATTGCCAATATACGCTGTTAATCCCCATCCGTTGGGAAGGCTTGCATTAAAAGGTATTCAAATTTTTGAATTCCTAAGAATACCTTTTCTATCCTTCGTTTTTCAATCCTCATAAGCGGAAAAAATAATAAGATTCCAATCCATTTCAAACCTGAGCGGAGCTGCCAAACGTAACCTCAAATAATTTAAAAACAATTTTTGTTTGAAACATTACTACGTGCTCCAAAAGCATGAAATTTGCAAAATCTAGTAGGATTGTACACAAGAATATATCTCTTTATCGTAAAATATTCGCTTCTTTCAAATATTATCAATTGCAAAAATATAAAATCATGATAAAAATTTCAAAAAATTACTTTTCATAACAGCGATCTATGTGAAAATTAATCCTGACATCGTAAAATGACCGATGGTATTTCTTCGAAAGCTTTTCACCTAGTTATTATTCGAAAAACAGTAAATAAATTTAGCGAAATGTGCTGAATTGAAAGAAATTGAAATTTTTCTATTTCTTGGTTGCTTTGTGGTATAAAAAAGTATTCAGAAAAATATTGTGGCCGCTGGGTACAGAAAGGGTTTCAATTTAACAGATAACTTCCACTGCAGTGAAGATTTAAAACGGGAGGACAAATTGAGGATCCAGAATTATTCAATATTTGTCACGTTGCCACTGGATGCATGCAATTTTTCAATACTTTTCAATGCAAGCCTTCTTACCGGGCAGTTTACGGTACTCACTTCTTTGGCAGAGTACAAATATTTTCTAATTTATTGCCGCCATAAAAATACTTTATGATTCCAATTATTGTAAATTTTCAGTTATCAGATCCATCTTTGACCATAAAAAAGTGTGTTGGTTTTATGGCTAACTTGCGGCGATGGAGAGAGAAAGAACCCAAATTCTGCCAGAACTTAAAGTGGTGGAAAGACTACAAATCTGAATTACGATGTGCTAAGTTTTGAGCTCCAGTGTAGACCTTCTGAGTCAATTTTGTACAAAACAAAATAAAACAAACTTAAAACATAGTTATTTTGTGGCATGGAATGATTTTAATCTATTTTAATAGATAAGGGGCGATGAAACAGAATAAAAACGGAATGATATTATCAAGATTAATACAAATCAGTACAGATAGATAGAATTATTTGAATACACAATAGGAAAGACTAAACACATAAGAATGAAAACTGGATAAGGACCAAAAATAAAATTTTACAGGATAAATACAAATATTTAAAATATTTTTCTGTCACAGGATTTCATATTTGAATTTTAGATAAAATTATCGAAGCATGTGTTTCCTAATTTCACCACATTTCTGTTAGCGAAAGTCAATACCGATTTTTATGTTGGGGGTCATCCATAAACTACTGATTATTGATGGCGTTAATAATATTACAGGTGTTCAAAATACACGTTTCTCGAGGAAGTTGTGTCCATTAATAAAATCTTAGACAACCTTATGGATTTTCGGAGGTCTTGTCATTCTAGGAATTAAACCCGGTAGTCCAGAAGTTTCAAATACACCTTCCTCGAGGAAGATGGGTTCATAACTAAAATGTTATACCTCGAGGGTCCAACGTGTCTCCCGCTTCAGTTCTGAACGCAATTTCCTAAGGAAGGATGTATTTTGAACACCTAGAATACCAGGTTTACCTTCTAATACGATGATACCTTAGAAAAGCGGTTAGGGTGCCTTAAACTTTTGGTCTGAACACATATTCCTCGGTGATGATGTGTTTTGAATACCTGGACCATCACGCTTACTTCCTAGAACGAGACCCTGGAAGAACGGTCAAGGTGAATAAAACTTCAGTTATGAACGCATCTTCCTCGAAGAAGATGTATTATGAATACCTGGACTACCAGATTTACTTCTAACAATAACGAGACCTGCGAAAACCCATGAGGATGTCTTGAATTGCAGTTATGAACACAACTTTCTCGAGAAAGATATACTTTAAACACCTGAACTACCATGTTCACTTCTTAGAATGACGAAAAATTCCTAAAATTATCAGTGTGACTTGAATTTTAGTTAAGAATACCTTGAGCAAGATGTATTTTCAACGCCTGGAGCACCAGGTTTATTCTTCAGAAAAAACCCTTCGAAAGACCGTTTAAGAATCTTAAATTGCTATTATGAATACACCTTTTTCGGAAAAGATGTTCTCTGAATATCTGGACTACATTAAGGTTACTCTTTAGAGGAACGAGACCTTGGAGAAAAAGTCGAGGAATTTCAAATATCTATTCTGAATACACCATCCTTGAAGATACATTTTGAACATCAAGACTACTAGGTTTACTTTTCAGATTGGCTAGACCTTCGAAAACCGGTTGAAGAATCTTAAATTTCTATCGTGAACACATCTTTCTCGGGGAAAATGTATTTTAAGCACCTGGACTACCAGGTTCACTGCAGTTGACGATGTTCGAAAAACTTTCCTTTCTGCCAAATTTAAGTCCTGCAAATCGATAATAAATTCTCGATCGAGATTTAGTGACATTTGCAAGCAAACATCCACAACCTCAATGATCATAAATTTAAATAAACGGAGCTAAGTAAATGATTTTTTTTCAAAATTCGATTAACAATTTAATTTCGAACGTTTTTCATTGTTCATCATGCAGGTCAATCTTTAAATAAGTTCATAATCCATTTGCCGTATCAATTTGATACCTGGTAGTTTTGTGTGAAGGGAGTCTTTAAAGCCTTCTGTACACGAGACGCGTCTTTTCTTTGTAAATAAATAACGTCTCCTCTGTATTTCGTGCTAATCTGTATTTTAGAAGAGATCACCGCAAAGGTGTCCCTTCCCGAGTTTAGGGCGACGGTAATTTGGAAATTAAGTTTGTCCCAAGATTCACCCAAGATTTGTATTTTGCGCCATTAGTGCGGTAAAGTGTTATTAACGAAAAAAGGCAGCGTGACAGCTGACAGTTCAGGTATTGAAAATGAAGCGCTAAACGAAAGAACAACGCATTTCATTGTTGAGCAATATTTTTGAAATAATAAAGGTTTGGCAACTACAAATCGCAATTTTCATACAAAATATGGTCGGAATAGTGATTTAACTGTATCAACTATGAAGAGATTAATTGAAAAATTTAGGGACACTAGATCAATTAGTGATCTTAAACACTCTGGCCGTTCTTTAACAAGTCGTTCACACAAAACATCGAAGCCATTCGTGAGAATGTTGCTCAGAGTCCAGGAACATCAATTCGGCACCGCGGTCAAGAATTTGGATATTTCGAGAAGCTCTCTACAGCGTATTATCACGAAAGGTTTGCATCTTCATGCTTAAAAAGTTCAATTGACTCAAGAAATGAAGCCTACTGACCACAAAGAGCGAAGAGAGTTCGTTAAGTGGATTATGGAACAACCAACAACAAGTGGATGCTGATTTTTCGAACAAAATCATCTTCAGCGATGAGGCTCATTTTCATCTTGATGCTTTAGTTAATCAAAAAACTTGCCGCATTTTGGGTTCAGAAAATCCACAAGTGATTGTTGAGAAACAAAAAACAAATCTACAACGTGCCACTGTTTAGAGCAGATTTTGGGCTGGAGGCATAATCGGAGTATTCTTCTTCGAAAATGCGCCTGGTCAGGAATTAACAGTTTGAGGGTGCTCACTATCGCGATATGATGATCCAGTTTTCTGTGCCTAAATTGCAAGATAAAGATGTGGACATGTGGTTTCAATAAGACGGTGCCACATGCAATACAGACTGAGAAACAATTCAGTTACTGCATGATTCACTCCTTGGTGGTGTAATTTTCCGTTTTGGTGATCAGAATTGGCCGCCCAGATTATGCGATTCAACGCTGTTGGACTTTTTTCTTTCTGGTTTTTCGAAGTCTAAGGTTTATGGCAACAAGCTCACGACCACCCACGCCTTGAAGAAGGAAATTAAGCGCTGTATAAACGAAATTCAGCCACATTTATGCAAAAAATTCATGGAAAATTTCAACAAAAGAGTATGTATGTGCTAGCAAAACCTTGGAGGCCATTTACCCGATATGCTATTCAATACATAACCCTATACTATATACTTTATGAATGAATGGAAAATTTAGAACTTTAAATTATAAACCTGTGTTTTCTTACAAAATTACTTCTTGCGTAAATTTTGGGAGTGAAACCACTATTGCTGATTACGTCAAGGTGGGAAGGCCTGACTAATTTCGTGTTGTGAGTACGTTGTCACTAGCAATCCTTTGGGGATGGTGTAAGAGTAATGTTAAAAATAAATTATGTACAGAGAAAAACGTACATTATCTTTCTATTTTAGAAAGGGGGAATAGCCTCAAAACGTTATCGAACAGCAAGAATATTCTACTGGGCGTTTTTATATCAATTGAATAGCGTCAAATGAATGAGAGGCAAATTCAATAATGAGTTCTTTTCACGAACGTTACCATGGCGGACTTCATTTGGAAAGTGACATACGCCTTTAACTATTTCACAATGAGGTAAAAGTCTTATTCTGATTGGTTCGTATTTTGAAGATCAAGTTGACAGTGTGACTGCTTGGGACGTAAAGACGATTACCAAATTCTAACCCCTCCTATCCTGACTCCTCCTACTACTCCGGCCTCCAGCTTACTTTCCATATCCGCAATTAAAATCGCAAAAAGCGTTGGGCTAATCGGACACCCTTGTCTTAGTCCCCTATCCATCCAGAATCCCTCCGAAATCCCCTGTCCTCCTCTAACCTTATCTTTGGTCTCTTCATATATCTCCCTTACCCTCTCGATCAGGCCTCTCTCCACTCCCCTATCATCCATCGCCTCCCACAACCTACCCCTATCCACCGACGGAAACGCGCCTTTTAGATCCACAAAAAACGCGTACACTCTCGACCCCTTCTTCGCTAATTCTCTATCCACAATGTGCTGCAGAACGTAGATATTGTCGATAGTACTCCTACCTGCCCTAAAGCCCGCCTGCGTCTCCGGTAATATTCCTTTCCCCTCGACATCCTTCCGCAGCCTCTCCGCCACCATCATCGCGTATACTTTATACGCCGTATTCATTAGCGTAATTCCTCTATAATTTTCCTGCCTATCCCTATCTCCTTTCTTATACAGAGGTACTATTAACCCTTCTCTCCACCCTCGTGGGAATCCCTCCCCCCTCCATACTTTCTTCACTACCTCCTTCAGCCTCTCCCTAACCTCTTGTGTACTAAATAGCCATGCTTCGATCTCTATCCCATCCAGCCCTGCTGATTTTGACCTTCTTAACTTCCTTATCTGTTCCTCTATCTCCTCGTCATTCAACTCCTCCATCTCTGCCTCCCACGTTCTTCTACTCCCATCATCTCTCTTCCTTGAATCTGAGCCATGGAATGATTCTTTGAAAAACTCCCTCCACTCCTCACTCCCTATCTTCTCGCTTATCCCTACTCTACGCTTCCTAAACCTATTTATTATCTTCCAGACGTCCCCCTCTGTCTTAGCATTTCGTAACTCCTCCTCCAGCTCTTTCTCCTTTTCCTGTTCTTTCTTCTTACACATCAATCTGAACCCCTTCCTCATTTCTACGTACTCCTCCCTTTTCGCAGTACCCTCTTTCCACTTCTTATACTTCCTCTTCACCTTCCTTTTCATCTTTTTACATTCCGTATCCCACCACGGCATCACCATTCCTTTCTTCTTCTTTCTGAATACCTTCTTTTGCACGCACCCTTTCACTTTCTCTTTTAAATCCTCCCATATATCTTCCACCGTATCCCCTTCGAAGCATACCTTCCCTAACTGCTCCTTATACTTCTCTATCGCCTCCCTCGTCCAGCTAACCCTCTCCCCCGTCGAAACTTCTTCCCCACCTAATGGCTGATGGTCTGATTCTACCCTCCCTTCTACTACGAATCTCTCCATCTCCTCCCACCTCTGCATATTCATAACTACATAATCTATTACAGATACCCCCACCTTACCTACGTATGTGTATTCTCCCTCTTCGTGCCCAGTTGCCATACCATTTGCCAACGCCCAGCTTCTATCCTCCATCCAGTCCCTTAGAATCTCCACCTCCTTATTTATTAACCTATCCTTCGAATTCCTTTCGAAGCGTTCTTGATCTCTATCCTAAAGATAGATATGTATGTGATTTTGTGCAATATGTCACGTCCCTTGAAAATCTACATCATGACAGGTATAAATTGAAAAATAAGATAACTTGATGTTTTATTCTAATAATTAGTTGAACAAGTTCTCCTGCTGATCCTCATCATTGTATTATTATCGTCTTCTCTCTTAACCTTTCCGGAGATTAGGATTTTCAAGTATACTATGACAGATGCATGTACATTGTTATGTACTTGTATCCATTGTTTATTATAATTTAATAAGAAAAAATACTACACATATGGGCAATTCTACGGAAATCGGAAATCGCGCAAAAAAAAATATTTACTGATATCGTCATTGACATTGATTTGAATATGTTACAAATGAGGGTGGAAGACCTGTTAGGTGAAAGAGAGGAGGGTATGGTGGTACTGGGTGGGGACTTTAACGCGAGGATGGGGAGGGAAGGGGGCCTTTACAGGGAAGGGGAGAGCTTCGAAAGGAATTCGAAGGATAGGTTAATAAATAAGGAGGGGGAAATTCTAAGGGACTCGATGAAGTATAGAGGCTGGGCGGTTGCAAATAGTATGGCAACTGGGGACGAAGAGGGAGAATACACGTATGTAGGTAAGGTGGGGGTATTGGTGATAGACTATGTAGTCCTGAATATGGAAGGGTGGGAGGAGATCTAGAGATTCGCAGTGGAAGGGACGGTAGAATCAGACCATCAGCCATTACGGTTGTGAAAAAGGCATGAAAACGGCGGAAGGCAAGGTGGGGAAGACGTGTCGACGGGGTTAGCTGGACGAGGGAGGCGATAGAGAAGTATGAGGAGCAGTTAGGGAAGGTACGCTTCGAAGGGGAGACGGAGGAAGAGATATGGGATGATTTAAAAGAGAAAGTGAAAGGGTGCGTGCAAAAGAAGGTATTCAGAAAGAAGAAGAAAGGAATGGTGAAGCTGTGGTGGGATAGGGAATGTAAAAAGATGAAAAGGAAGGTGAAGAGGAAGTATAAGAAGTGGAAAGAGGGTACTGCGAAAAGGGAGAAGTACTTTGAAATGAGGAAGGGGTTTAGATTGATGTGTAAGAAGAAAGAACAGGAAAAGGAGAAAGAGCTGGAGGAGGAGTTAGGAAATGTTAAGACAGAGGGGGACGTCTGGAAGATAATAAATAGGTTTAGGAAGCGTAGAGTAGGGATAAGCGAGAAGATAGGGAGTAAGGAGTGGAGGGAGTTTTTTAAAGAATCATTTCAGGGCTCAGATTCAAGGAAGAGAGATGATGGGAGTAGAAGAGCGGGGGAGGCAGAGATGGAGGAGTTAAATGACGAGGAGATAGAGAAACAGATAAGGAAGTCAAGGAGATCAAAATCAGCAGGGCTGGATGGGGTAGAGAACGAAGCATGGCTGTTTATTACACAAGAGGTTAGGGAGAGGCTGAAGGAGGTAGTGAAGAAAGTATGGAGGGGGGAGGGATTCCCACAAGGGTGGAGAGAAGGGTTAATAGTGCCTCTGTATAAGAAAGGAAATAGGGAGATAGGCGAGGAGGTAAATAGGATACAGGAGAGGTATGTAAAGTGGACACTGGGGCTGGCAAGGAACACGCCTAATTATATTGTCAGGAGGGAGACGAGGAGAACGAGTGTAAGGATTATAGCGGGGAGTCGGGCGTGTAAATATGAGGAGAAATTTTTGGAAGAGGGGGGAAGTAAGCTGGTTAGGGAATGTTAGTGGGAGAAGGAGAACAGGAGAGGGGGTGGGAAGATGGAGGTTGAAAGAGAAAGGTATTTTAGAACGAATGGACTGCAGATGGATGAAGTGAGAAGGATGCATGAGGAAGAAAGGAAGGTATATGAGTTGGTTAAGAAAAACAGTATGGAGAGAGAGAAGACAGCAGGGGAAGAGAGAATAAGAGAGACAAGGTTTAATGAGAACTATGTGTGGAGTATGCCAAGGGCGAGAGCGCAATATTTGTGTGAGAAAGGAGAGAAAGGAAGTCAGGAGCTTAGAGCGAGGATGAGATGTGGGTGCATGAATGGTTTTAATAGGTTCTGGCTCGCTAGGGAAAAGAGGATGTGTGAACTATGTGGGGAGGGGGAGGCAAGAGTGGAGCACTGGTTGGAGGAGTGCATAGAGGTGGAAAGGAATGGGATAAGCATGGAGGTATTGATGCATGAAAGGAGGGACAAAACGGCAGTAGCATGGGTGAAGGGAGTCTTGGGTAAGATGGAGAAGAAGAGAATAAGAGAAGGAAGGAGGAAGAAGAAAGGAGAAGGAAAGATTGTAAATAGAGGAGGAAGTAAATATAAGTAAATGTAAATATTGTAAATAGTAGATAAGTATTAGGTATTTGCCGCGGAGGCAGAGTTTGGTAATGCGAGGCAAGGCAAGAAAGTAGGGACATGCGTGCGAGGCGAAGCGAGGAAGTCAATGCGATAAGAGCGAGCGGCGTTAGAGATAATGTGTGGAAGGATGTTAGTTTCAAGGGTTAGTTTTAGGAAAATTCTGTAAAAAAATGGAAGTGTAAGCAGTCAATTTTTTAAGGCCAGCAGGCTAAAAAATAAACGTTTATTTATCTATATGTTACAAGTGTCTTCACCTATTAGAAAATCTAGGAAATACTTAAAATCTGATGTTTCTTTAAAGGACAAAACATTATCATCATCAAAAACATAAAAAAATTACCATTACCAAAAATTTCCGAATATTAACTCGCTTACTAGATCAATGAACAAATGCTTTTTCAGGATACAATATATTCATTTTAAGATTGTTTTGATGTGAGGAGTTAGATAATTGAAGTATAATGTAACGTGACCAAGGCTACATATTTATTTTCATAAAAGTGTTCATGATTTTTTTTTCAATCTCTATGACCTACCATATTATCACTTGAACCCTTAAAAACCAAATGTGAAAGAGTCAACAAAAAATATTGGTTAGGAGAGCTGAGTTTTCATGAAATCTTTAACAAAGTCAATTGTAGTGTCGCAAACGTGTAACGTTCCATTGCTCCTGAAATTGTAATTTTTCAACTTCTATTTAAAAATTTTTTCAGATAAATGCTCATTTTGAAGAACTTTTTATTGTCTTTGAATAGACTAAACCCGAATATCCAAAACAATAAACAAAAAAAGTGATTTGGAAAAATGTGCGTGAAACTGTAACGTAACCAACAAAAGAATTGCCCATATGTTTTTAATATTTTTATCATAAATATGCCTTTCCTGACTATAAGCTTATCTTTTATAAGTCTTACGCCTTCTACCTTGTCTACATTCGAACCTATCCATGAATCATTTACTCATCGTAAGACGATTCTAATTATCTTGTGCTTTACTTATTTATCGACCGCGGTGTAATTATAACTGAGTGGTATTGATGTATACTGAGTTTCCTATAACCAGCGTTACAATCAAATTTCAAAATATGAGGATATAACAGAGGGCTTCATGGATGAGTATTCTTTCAGCATGTTATCAGAATGCATTGAAAGGATTCATCCCTAGTCAATACGCTCTTCACTGTATCATGAAAGTCGAGCAAATCGGCAGTATCATAACCTTGCCTTAAGGAAAGCCTGTATTGTTCCTGTAATTGTCAGAGTAAAGACGCTTTGTAGGCTTTGCAGCTGATCCCTGCAAATAACCAAACTTATTATTGGCATCCAGATCAATGATGCATACGTTATAACGATCTATTAATAACCGTAAATAAGCAGTGACGTATCTTGGGTTCGGGCTTCCAGGTCGCCAAAGCCAGCCGGAATGGGCTGATTTTCCTTTTTTAGTACTATATCAACACGCAAATTTCAGGTCAGCTAAGAGGAAAATGTTAAGTTTCATCTGGGTCGAACAGATAGGCCACGGTCATTGCACCAATTCGCAACAATGGTGAGAGCATTTTGCATGAGTTAAACTAGAGTGCGCTCATGTTTAACTGTTACCAGGATAGCAGGGTCATCTACATAACCATGTGTTAAAACTTGATTTCTTAACTACGACAAAAAGCATCAAGAACTAGTACCCGCAGGGTTGAAGATAAAACTCCTCCGTGCAGATATCTTCTTTATACTTTCACTTTCATGTTGCAAGCATGGAACGACAATTGGATAATCCTGTTATGCAGATTAGATCGCATTCACATATAATCATCTATATACCATGTTCCTATACCATGTTCCTCTGCAGAATTGAATTCCGTAGGGGTGTTACTAAAAGCATCCACTGTGTTCAGGAATGATGCAATCGTTACATCTCCTCGATTTCTTCCCTGTTCCTGATCGTCAACAATTGGCGGCTTATAGTGCCTAAGGACGCAGTCTCGCATTAGTTAGAAATCTAAATTCCCAACAAACTCGTCCATCAGCAGTTCTCAAATTTTGGGATGATATCGCCAGGTTTTGTTCGGTTAGTCCTAATGTGGGCAAGAGAGCTCGTGAGAGCCCCCCTGGCGTGCAGGCTATACATCCCATTGTACCACATCCGCATTTATCATCAAGGAAGTATACTGAATCTGGGCCCCTACACCGACCTAGATTTTGGTGCATTTTGTTGTTTCCAATGTTCCGGAAATATACCGAACAAGTGTCAGGTATACCCCATGGCACAGTAAATAACGCGGACTCCCTAGCCAGGCCGCCGTAGAGAAACGATGGCCAGGTTAGGGTGGACGAAGCGGTCCTTCTGAGGTAATCAGATAGATGACCACATGCAACTCACTGCGCTGGCGTGTTATGGAAGTGTATGTGTGTGTTCATCACTCGAAATCGACCAGCGACCAACGATCGCTACCTTTTTTCCAAGTCTTCTCAAAGTCGACTAGTGACCCCCAAGCAATTTTCCTCTCCACATGTAGCCTTTTCCTTGGAGGATTACTCGCTTATGTCCATCTTCTGGGAAGGTAATGTATTTTCGGATGGGATCAATGAGGACCGTCTCGTTTGGTCTTATTTGTCGTATTTTCATTTTACCTTTCATTTATTAATCTTAAAATAAGATAGGGATCTAAAAGTTTGCCCCTACAGAACTCGTTTTCGTCTTTGGCAGAAAAATTCAATTCCCCATTGTAGAGGAGGATCACGAACATATAGTAAGGTGTTTCTCGGATCTGTTAAATATCTACAATACATTTGTACGTCCAAATGAGAAGGAACTAGATTTTCGCATCAACTTGTGAGTCCTAGAAGTGGCCGGAAGTGGATAAATTTTAAGTTCGAAGGAAAAATACAATACGAAAGCTCATGGAACTTGCCAACTTTAAATGCGTTTTTCTCGAAAGGCGGTTTTACAAAGTTTCCGCTTCAAAAGAGCTTCCTTTCTCCGCCTAGGGAATTCATTCTGCGCTTGTAATGTCGGAAAATTACCCGATAACCTGGACCCTTTCAATCTGGGCTCACACATATATGTATATTCTTTGAAATGCGAATCTTCAAAAAATGTTCTCAATTGAATTTATGAATTAGTCATAATCTCTGAGGGTGGTAAAAACAATTTTTTTAAGTTCTCTATTTTTGGGTGGAAATGCTTAATGAGCCATATTACTGTTATTCTACTTTTTTTTTAAATAATTTTTTTGAGTGGAAGGACAAGTAATTTTTAAGTATTTCTATACTGTATCGATAAATAGTGTCATAAAAAAAAAAAAAAAAAAATTGATTAGCAGTTTGAACTCGAAAGTTCATTGCCTCACTACCCGATTCGGGTAGTGTTTCTAGGTGGATATTTTCTACCAATGTGGGCCCACCACACCCACGACGGGCCAACAGCAACGCAGTATTTCCTGAACGGTCACCCATCCAAGTACTAACCGCGCCCAACAATGCTTAACTTCAGTGATCTTACGAGAACTGGTGTTTCCAGAGTGGTATCGCCGTTGAAATAGTGTCATAAAGTAAATAAAATTGTTAAAATCAGAATTTCAAGAAATTGAACATTGTCCAGTTGTCATTCTCATTTATTCAACTATAAAAAACTGCTATCGCGAATTGTTTCTAAGTTATTCCTGGTTGATAAACTTTAGCCTCTCTGAAATATCTTTAATAAGATATTTTATGATCAATTTCATTTTTGTTTGTCCAAGAGGATGGGTGAAAAATAGAAAAAACGTTTGTTTGACACGCAAAAATATTTACGTGTTTCTCTAGTTTATAAAAAAGAGCATAAAAACAACCTTGAGGTGCAAATTAACAAAAGTCCTATTTCGTCATTTTTTAACGGATTTTTAATTTTTACGGATCTTGTGTAAAAATGGTTGATGTTGATGTGGATGTTGATGTTGACGTTGATGATTTTTGTTTCAAAATTCAAAATTATGTACGTGTGTCCTTGGTTTATTAGGAAGAGCACCAAAAAATAAAAAGAAAACAAAAAAATGTTCTATCAACTTTAGGTAAACAAGCTGTGAATTCGATCTCGAGTATTTCCACTTTGTTTGTGTTTATAATTATATGGTGCTCGTTTCATGAGCACTTTGCTTCCCGTTAGCAAATGTATTTGCTTCCTCCTAGAGGGAGCATTGGTTGCTTTTTCAATAATAGAAAACCCCAAGTCTTCATTTTGCTCAATTTAAAAATAGAAATTTACAACAAATTACAAAATTACAAAATAATGCCACACATTTTTTAATAGAAAGACAAATCAGAAAAATAAAATTTTGTATTCGAAATTATAATTTTTCGAGTTGGAAAAGGGAAGGGAAAAGTTCCGTCGCACTCTCTCCCTTCCCAGCTTCATGATTTTTTTTAGAAAAATTGTCAGAATTACTCTATTTGAATAATTTACGATCAAAAAGGCTTTTCTATTCATGCGTCAAATTTGAATTATGTCGATGAAAAAAGTTGTTCTGTTTGAAACAGGTGATTTAAATATTATAAATGGGCATAACTTCCTTAATCTTCAATAAAGTGTATTAATATTATAGATCAATCGATTTGCCTCGAATCAAGGAATCTTTTCCGCTCCTGCATCAATTTTGCATTATGTTAGTGAAAAAAGTTTTACTATAAAAAATCTTGTTTTCAATATTATGCATTACCATAGCTTTTTCACTCTTTGATAAAATGTATGAATGCTATGGGTCAATCGATTCATCTTGAATCAACACAACTTTTCTATTCTCGCATAAACTTTAAATTATGAGAATGAGAAAGTTTTTACTATAAAAATCGATTTTAAAAATATATAAATTACCATAACTTCCCTCCTCTTTAATAAAACGTATTGATATTGCAGGTCAATCGATTCTTCTCGAACTAAGGAATCTTTTATATTATTGCATCAAATTTTAATTATGTTGAAGAAAAAAGTTTTACTATAAAAACCCGTATTTTCCAATATTATGCATTACCGTAGCTTCCTCACTCTTCGATAAAGTGTATCAAAGCTATGGGTCATTCGATTCGTCTTGAATGAACACAACTTTTTTATTCTCGCATCAACTTTAAACTCGAAACAAGACATCTTTTCTGTTCTTGCATCAACTTTAAATTATGTTAATGAAAAAAGTTTTACTATAATAAACCGATTTTGAAAATATATATATTACCATAACTTCCCTATTCTTTAATAAAATGTATGATTATTATAGGTCAATCGATTCGTCTGGATTCAAGGAATCTTTCATATCCTGGCATCAACTTTGAATTATGCTAATGAAAAAAGTTTCACTATAAAAAACCGATTCTCAAAATATACAAATCACCATAACTTCCCTACTCTTTGATAAAAAGTATTAATATTATAGGTAAATCGATTCGTCTCAAACCAAGAAATTTTTTATATTGTTGCATCAACTTTGAATTATTTTGAAGAAAAAAGTTTTATTATAAAAACCGTATTTTCAAAAATTATGCATTACCATGGCTTCATTCCTCTTCAATAAAATGTGTTAATTTTATAAGTCAATCGATTTATTTCGAATCAACACATCTTTTCTCTTCTTGCATCAACTTTGAATTACGTTAACGAAAAAAGTTTTACTATAAAAAACCGAGTTTTAAAATATGTAAATTACCATAACTTCCCTACTCTTTGATAAAAAATATTAATATTATA
>CAKNYM010045502.1:89231-104924 GCA_932195095.1 Andricus curvator | reverse complement strand
AAACCAAGGAATCTTTTATATCCTTGCATCAACTTTGAATTATGTTGCAGAAAAAAGTTTTATTATAAAAAAACTTTATTTTCAAATATTATGCATTACCATGGCTTCCTTACTCTTCAATAAAATGTGTTGGTATTATAGGTCAATCGATTTGTCTCGTATCAACACTTTTTTTCTGTTCTTGCATCAACTTTGAATTATGTTAACGAAAAAAGTTTTACTATCAAAAATCGTGTTTTCAAATATTATGCATTACCATAGCTTCCTCACTCTTCGAAAAAATGTTTCAAAGCTATGGGTCAATCGATTCGTCTTGAATGAATACAACTTTTCTATTCTCGCATCAACTTTCAATTATGTTGGAGAAAAAAATTTTACTATAAGAAAGCGATTTTAAAAATATATAAATTACCATAACTTATCTACTTTTTGATAAAATGTATTAATATTATAGGTCAATCGTTTCGTCTCGAATTAACACATCTTCCCTGTTTTTGCATCAACTTTGAATTATGTTAATGAAAAAAGTTTGACTGTAAAAAACCGATTGTCAAAATATATAAGTTACCATAACTTCCTTACTCTTTGATGAAATGTTATATAAATAAATATTATACGTCAATCAATTCGCCTCAAACCAAGGAATCTCTTATGTTCTTGCATCAACTTCAAATTATGCTAATGAAAAAAGCTTTACTATAAAAAACCGATTTCTAAAATATTATTGAGTGCTAAAAAAATGCAATAATTATTTTTATAAATCATTTGGTGAGTTTCAAGATATTATTGAGGAAAATAAGCCCTTCAAATTTCATCAATTTATCTGCAACCGTTTTTTAGTCATCGTGTTCACAAAAAAGTGTGACATCCTCACACATGCATCCACACACACACACACACATCCGGACAATTGCTTGGAACATTATATTAGCAGTTTTGAAATTAAGGAAAGTTTAATTAAATGAATTTAAAAATGTTGGAAAATGTTACCATTCCAAAGCTTCCTTTATGAGGAAGCAAAATTCACAAAATTGGATGTTTCGTCATTTTTTGAAATATTATATTGCTATTATGAACAAATCTAATCATTTCAAGTTTCTTTGGCCCACCCTAATATTATTATTATTATACCATTAAGCCATTTCTTTTTCGGGGTAGGCGTGAATATAAAGTAATTAAACCGGATGGAATAGGATAGAATTTATGAAACTGGATAAAACAAAATAAAATATTAAAAGGATAAAAAGTGATGTTTCCTTTCACTTTTCTTGTTTATTATTTATCAATTGAATCAATGTTTTCAATTCTTAAAAATGTTTAAATCAAGCATTTAAAATTCTTTGAATTTTGTGAAATCTATTCAAATCTCTTGAAATAAAAAAATACGATTTTGTGAAGGTCTAAATATTTCTCTTGACTTTGTTATGAAATCCACCTAGACCTTATGTACTTATGATTGTAGTTGTAATATTTAGGCAAAGCCCTGTGTATGATCTCATAAGGCCAAATCTTATCGGTAAAAATAAACATAACTAAAATTGTTTGTCACTTCAGTTGGCACATAGTTTACGATTTTTTAAATTAAAATAATAAAAACGAATTTTCTCTTTAACTGATCGATTTTAATTTAGATTTGTTTTGCAAGTAGTATTTTCCCATTTTGCGCCTACCCCGAAAGGGATTTGGCCTAATAATAGTAATATTAATAATAGTAATAATTTATGGGAATCTTTAGATTATAATCTTTATGAAAAAAATCAGTTAAGAAATACTCTAGGATTTCATGAAATTCTAGTTTGCAGTTAATTTCACATTTACTGTAATTAGCCTAAAATAATAATAACTGAAATCATATTCATGAGAAAAAAGTGCGCTCGACTTTTGAAAAAAAATTTTGTACCTTTTTTAGATTTAATCCTAGATCCAACCATTCATTTGATTCAAGTACATTTTTATTCACGCAAGGCCAGGTGTATAAACCGACAAGGATAAATCTTATCAGAAAAAATAAAAGTCATTGCAGTTGTTTACTACTTTAATGTGAGCTTACATCATTTACATGAACTAAGAACTCTCGTTTTAATCACATAATTTTGTAATCAAATTATTCAGTGATATCTTCAAAAATAGTTTTTTCTTCACAAAAATTTCTTTCTTGCAGATTTGATTCGGCAAAATTGATTAATTTTTTAATCTAGCGCCCAAAAGAGACAACCGAAGTTGGAAACCATTTTTTGAATTTTCAGACAAATCGAATATTTTTTTAATATAAATAAATTAGGCATACATAAAAAATTTGGAAGAAAGTTGAATTTTTAACGAACGAAAAGGATGTTCAAACAGTAAAATTTATTTTTAATAAAATTGTTTTAGTTGCGACTGTATTTTTTTTTCACGTCATATGTCACCATTAAATTTTCAATCTTGAATTCAATTTTCTACTGAATACATAAATTTTCTACAAAAAATTTGTATTCTGATCCAAAGAGTTGAATTTTAAACTAAAATGGCCAAGTTTTATCCAAAAAGTAGAATTGTTAAATTTTCATCTAAAAAAAATTGATTTTCAACTAAAAAAATTAATTTAAAGCGAAATAGTGAAAATTTGAACCTAAGAGATTGATCTAGGTAAAGAACTTCTGAATTTTCAACGAAAAATGGAATAGTTGAATTTTCTTTTGAAAAAATACATCAATTTTCAAACATATAGTTCAATTTTTATGTAAAAACTACCAGTTTTCAAGGAAAACTGAAATAGTTGAATCTTCAATTAAAAAAATTAATTTTCAACAAAAAAGAAACAAATTTTTTACAAAAGAGGAACAAAATTTTCAATAAAATATTTGAATCACCAAACAATAAAATGAATGTTTGAAATAATAGTTTAACTTTTCACCAAGTAGTTGAATTTCTAACTAAAAAAATGAATTCACCATAAAAAATTAATTCCTTTCGAATTTCCACTAAAAAGAAACAATTTTCAACTATAAAAGATCAATTAAATAAGAATCATAATCTTCGAACGAAAAATGGAATCTTCAGTTAAAAAAGTTTATTCTTAACCCAAAAAAAATAAATTTTCAACAAAATAGTTAAATTAAAAAAAAATTAATTTGCTTCATTAAAACTTTACCTATTCTATCTTTGATTGGTTATTTATCTTTTTTAGTAGAAAGTTCAAATATTTGGTTGAAAATTCGTGTACATGTTTTGTTAAAAATTTGACTTTTTTGGCAGAAAATTATTCTTCTTGGTTGAATATTCAACTACTTGGTTCAAAGTTGATCTAATTTGTTAAAAAATTATTTTCTGTTGTAGGTGCATAATTTTTGTTGAAAATTTATCTCTTTGATTAAAAATTTAACTATGTTGTTGAAAAATTATTGTTTTTTGGTTGAAAATTTATATTTTAATTAAAAATTTAACTATTCCAATTAAAGATTCATGATTTTAGTTGAAAAATTATCTTTTTATTATTTATCTTTTTTAGTTGAGCATTATACTATTTGGTTAAAAGTTAATCTATTTTATTGAAAATTCGTCTTTTTAGGATAAATATGAATTCATTTTGTCAAAAATTCAGCAGTTTTGTCGAAAAGTTATTTTTTTGGTTAAAGATTCTTCATTTCAATTAAAAATTCATCTTTTGCTTGAAATTTTAACAATTTTTTTTAAATCGTTCTTTTTTTTTGTTAAAATTTATGTTTCAACTGAAAACTTAACTATTCCAGTTGAAGATTCAAAATTGCATCGCTTTTGTTAAAAATTCAACTATTTTATTGAAAATTCCTTTCTTTTTTTTTGCTTCAAAATTAATTTTTAAACAGAAAATTAAACCTTCCATTTCAAGTGAAAATCTTTTCTCTTTTAGTTGGAAATTCACGTTTGTTTGAAAATTTATTTTAGTTGAAAATTCAACTATTTGGTTGTAAATTCTTTTTTTTTCTTGAAAATTCTTTTTCTTTGCTTGAAAATTAATTTTTAAACCAAAATTAAACCTTCCATTTCTGGTGAAAATTTGTTCTCTTTTACTTGAAAATTCACCTGTTTGGTTGAAAATTTATTTTAGTTGAAAATTCAACTATTTGGTTGTAAATTCTTTTTTCTTTCTTGAAAATTCTTTTTTTTTTGCTTCAAATTAATTTTTAAACGAAAATTAAACCTTCCATTTTTTGTGAAAATTTTTTCTCTTTCAGTTGACAATTCACCAGTTTGGTTGAAAATTTATTTTAGTTGAAAATTCCACTATTTGGTTGTAAATTTTTTTTTTTCTTGAAAATTCTTTTTTTTTTTTTTGCTTGAAAAGTATTTTTTAAACGAAAATTAAACCTTCCATTTCTGGTGAAAAAATTTTCTTTTTTAGTTGAAAATTCACCAGTTTGGTTGAAAATTGATTTTAGTTGAAAATTCAACTATTTGATCGTAAATTGATATATTTTGTTGAAAATTCATGTTTGTATTGAAAATTGGTCTTGTTTGGCAGAAAATTAATGTTTTTGCTAAAAAAATTTAACTTTTTGGTTGAAAATTGTTTTTGGTTTGTGATACATTTTCTCAAACTGAAAATTTGACTATTCTTCTTTTCACTGTATATTTATCTTTCTTAGTCGAAAGTTTAGAATTTGTCTTTTTTAGTATGAAATTATTCTTCTTGGTTGAAAAATCAACGAATTGGTTCAAAGGTGAACTACATGGTTGAAAATTAATTTTTTGTTTGAGATGCATCATTTTTGTTGAAAATTTAACTATTCCATTTCTGGTGTAAATTTTTAGTTGTAAATTCATGTATTTTGTTGAAAATTCATGTTTGTAGTTGAAAATTGGTCTTGTTTAGCAGAAAATTGATGATTTTGCTAAAAAATTTAACTTTTTGGTTAAAAATTGTTTTTGGTTTTCAATACATTTTCTCAAACTGAAAATTTGACTATTCTTCTTTTCACTGTATATTTATCTTTCTTAGTCGAAAGTTTATAATTTGGCTTTTTTGGTATAAAAATATTCTTCTGGGTTGAAAATTCAACAAATTGATTCAAAGTTGAACTACATTGTTGAAAATTAATTTTTTGTTTGAGATGCATAATTTTTGTTGAAAATGTAACTATTCCATTTTTGGTGTAAATTTTTAGTTGTAAATTCGTGTATTTTGTTGAAAATTCATGTTTGTAGTTGAAAATTGGTCTTGTTTGGCAGAAAATTGATGTTTTTGCTAAAAAATTTAACTTTTTTGTTGAAAATTGTTTTTGGTTTGTAATACATTTTCTGAAACTGAAAATTTGTCTATTCTTCTTTTTATTATATATTTATCTTTCTTAGTCGAAATTTTAGAATGTGTCTTTTTTGGTATAAAATTATTCTTCTTGGTTGAAAATTCAACAAATTGGTTCAAAGTTGAGCTACATTGTTGAAAATTAATTTTTTGTTTGAGATGCATAATTTTTGTTGAAAATTTAACTGTTCCATTTTTGGTGCGACATTTTTCCCTTTTAGTTGAAAATTCAACTTTCTTCTCTTCGTCCATTTCAATCACGATTCAGGTGTTATGTACTTATGAAGAAAATTAACTAAAGGCTTCTGTCAATTGTTTGCTGATTTTTTTTTTAATTGAAAAAAGAAAAAGGGATTTTCACCTTGACTAATCGATTTTAATTGAGATTTTTCTTGAAGCTATCCTTTTTCATTTTGCGCTTATGCCAAAAGAGATTTAGCCTAATGGCATAATAATGATAGTAATAATTTTTGGCATTCTTCAGATTCTAATTAAAAAAGGAATTTCGAATTTGCTAATGTTACGAACGAGCAAATTTAACAAAAGAATTTGTTGTCAAGTATAATTTGATTTTGATTTCGTTTGACGGAGGTACCAAACCACTAAGCCAATCCAAGAAGAAGTAGCCTATTTTTCTGTGTGGAATTTGATTATCAATTCGACTTCCGGACTGGTAGCCCTAATCCTTGTAGACCTGAAATTTTTTAGGGTTGTTCAAATCATTTCAGAAGACTATTTTTAGCAAAAACACAATTGAGTTTTATTCAGAATAATTTCAAAACAATTCAAATGTTATGTCTACATTTCTTATAAACGACAGCCTATCTCCACGATAGCGGAAGAGATAGCGGAAAAATTCCTTTCTTGTGATTTCAAAATTTATAAAATATAATCGCTGTTCATTTTATTAAATTAACGCTTACAAAAATTAAAAATATTTCCTACGCCACAATGTTTAATTCCTAGTCTTAATGATAAAAGAGAGAGAGATACGAGAGAAACCGAAATATTGATAGCTGCTACTAATTAATTCAATACTTAGTATTCATTAATACTCTGAATTTTTTTGAGTTTCTCTGACAGTAGAGAAGGTAAAACACTCAGCATAACCCATCCTCATTCTACAAGTTTTTGGAAACTTATTTCCTGATAACACTGATCACCTTACACTACACTGTTGATGGACTGTGATCTTCTGATGGTCTTGAAGCTTTGATGGCACTGGGTATACAATGAAGCATCCTGGGAATGAAAAGCTAGACTAGTCTTAGGCTGACTGTAGTACCTGTTTAGGCATCCTGAACCCTGGGCTAGTTGAAGCATCGCGAGGAATTGTCGACTCAGACTTGGTTCTAGGGAAGGGACTTGGTTCTTGATTGTTGGATGAAGACCTCCTTAGGCATAGGTGGTGTTATTTCCTAAGAGATGGTAGTGTTCTATTTGTCAGCACGAAAGTTTGGTGTATCCGTTCTATTCACTTTATGTTGGTGGATACTTCTCGCCTGAACTATCTTGTAGTTGTCCTGTTTGTGTAGAGAGCACTTACAACAAAAGTTCAGATATCCCAAAGAAGCTATGATTAGCTTAGAGTGACAGAAATAGAGCAGCACGCCAATCACTGTCAGTCATAGATCCACATACGTGCATTGAATTATTAGTCACTGTTTCACTTTACTTTGTCGTATACTCAGGACATATAGTTGTTGCTCAATTGGATCCAAAGCTTGGTCATTTTCTTTGTAATTTGCAGCCTTGGAAACATCAGAGTGCTCATTATAGTAGGTTTCGAAACCTGTAGATAATTGGTCAATACGATGCAATTTAGCTGATGAACTTGAATGATTTAAATGAATTAGGGTCTCATAGATATTAATAGTTGCACTCTTAGTTGCTCCTAATCCCTGAATGGTTAACTGTGAAGTCCTTATCTTGCATTCTGAAGCTATTTGGATCAATCCCTTTCGCAGTTCTGGGCTCATTCAGTCTAGGAGAACAGATTAGCATGGCCTTAGATTTCCCTAAGTGGAGAAGATCCAGCCATTGAGTGAGAAGAAAGCCTTCCAAGAAGGTTGGTGTTTGCAAGACACCATTATGTTGTCTAATCCAAACGTGGACAACTTCGGATTAGGCAGTAGAACAGATTCACAAGACTGGTATATTGCAGTCTCATACAACGAAAAGGTGCTAGAACATCTTATGTATGTCGGTAAACCTTGACATTGTTTTAATTCCGTATTAGTCATAAGTATATAGGTTTGCTCGGTTTCCTCTTTTGAAATATAGAACAAATCAGAGTGTATATAGGCTTGCTCTATGCCGTTTCCCACGATGGACTATTGAATAGGAATAGAACGTATCCTATAAAGTGTAAACTTGGTCTTCTCTAGTAGGGGCACATCCAAAAAGATTTTCAACTTTCCTTCGCTGCAAATTATGCTGATTACAGGGACTTTGGCAAGCACTTACACGTTTCCTTCGGGTCCATGCACAGGATTTGTGCTGAAGTTAAGAAGGGCGGCCGTAGACTTCCTTTACGCGTCATGTCAATTACGTTGAAAGTAATAATCAGCTGATCGCAGATATTCGTCTCCTCCAATTTCGAAGACATGCAGTAGTTTGGTCAATGGATAAGTGTTGTTTAATGTTGTGAGGGACGTAGAGAGAGCATTTGTGGATCCAATAGCAATTATAAGTTGCGCTCGCATTTGTAGTTGCTGCGCCTTGTGCTCTTCCGCCACATTATAAATCCCTTTTAATTGAGAACTGATGACTTTGTTGTCTCACGAGATGCGATAAGTTGGCCTCAGCTCTATTAAGATTATCTATTTCAGAATCCATTGCTTGTCCATCATCGTGCGTTAGAAGTCCGGCAAAAACCCCGCCAAGAAGCCTAGCACAGGAGTTGTTCTTCGTCTTCTCATTCGTTTCAGTAGTTGGGTTGGAAACTTTCATCAGCATACCTCTTAGTTTGTAGGTTGTCCTCATCTATAATTTGTTGACAATCGTACTCGTATTGTTCCGCAGTATTCAGGCAAGGCCTCAAATTTGGACTTGGATGCGGCGAACAGATCTTGTTGGCGATTTTTGTAGAAAGGCGTTGATTCTCTAGAATGTAGTTCTTCTCATTGACCCAAGATACTCATAGTATACCACAGTACTAAAGTCGGGTCCAAAAGTCGAGGCCCCTCACTTTTTTTGATTGAAACTCGCACAAAAAAAATCTCTGAAATGTCTAATAAAAAGCATCTGAAAGCTTAAAGTCTTCCGAATGCAGCGATATGTTCACTTTTGTTTGAAAAAATTTTGTTCAATAGTTAGAGTGCAAAACGTCCCAAAAAACAGGGTTTTTCGGCCTCCTTTTCCGAGGGTCCACTTTGACCTGTTTCCAGAAGGAGGGCGACGTTAGGAAAAATCTGTAAAAATTCACAGGTATTCTTTGAACATTCCTGAATGCAATGCATTTTTCGAAATGCTGAAATATACAATAGTTTTCTTTTTACGGGGATTTATTTACAAACATTTTATCTTGAGAACGAGTGAAGATAGGAAGCCGTTCAATGGCTTCAAATGTGCAGTTTTGCCATGCGATTGCAGTGCAATAACTAAATTTATGACAAAATCATTATCACGCAAGAGACATCATTTTGCATATTTTTGACTTTAATCAATGTGGGCGTGTGGCCAGCACAGCGGGACAAGTGGCAGCAAAAAAAGTACCCTTTCTATGACAATAGTAATTCCAGAAGCAAGTCAAATGCCCGAAACAGATGTGGTTCAACGAAGCAGGGCCGTCTCAACGTCTTCAAGATGCATTTACCGAACTGTTCCTCAGAAAATCGAAACCCAATTGCGAATATCAACCCGATTGAGAATATTTTCAGTAGAAAAACATTTTAAAAATAAGTTTCTTCTAAAACTCCTACAATCCTGGATACTTATTAAACTGACTTCAATTTTTGTGTGAAATCCATATTATTTTTTAATGTTTCTGAAATCTTCATAAATATATATAAATATTCATTTGAATGTAACAAAATCTATATTTCGTTCTACATTATTGGAAACCTTTTAAAAACTTAACATATTTCGAAAAAAAGATCAGAACTTCTAAATATCTTTTTACATAATTTCGATGTTTCCTGCAAATTGAAAGTAATTGCCTTCAAATACTGCAGAAAATTTTCTCATTCACTTCAAACCTATACGAATTCTTGAAAAGCTTCCAAATTTTATTTTGAAATCTAAACAAATGTATAATTTGTTGAGAATTTTTTGAAATATTTCCAAACTGTAAATAATTTTTGAATTTTTTAAGAACTTTTACATATCTTTTAGAATTATTTGAGTTGTTCCTAAACTTATTTTGTAAATCCTGCAAAATAGAAAAAAGTGACTTTACATTTTTTACATCCTTTTTCCAGAAATTGGAAAATCTTTTCGAATGTTTCATTTTTTTCAATTTTATCTTTTGCAATGCCTTATTTAAAATGAAAAACCATTTTAATTTCCGTAAAAATGTTAGTAAGATTTGGAAATATTTAAAAAAAATTCTCAACAAATCATACATTTTTTTAGATTTCGAAATAACATTTGCAAGCTTTTTGAGATATTTGATAGGTTTGATGAGAATGAACAAATCTTACTAACATTTCTACGTAAATTGAAATGATTTTTTATTTTGAGTAATGCATTTCAAAAGATAAAATTGAAAAAAGTGAAACATTCTGGCAAAAGAATGTAAAAAATTTAAATTCACTTTTCTTATTTCGCAGGATTTAAAAAAGAAATTTAGAAACAATTTGAATAATTCCAAAAGATAGGTACAAATTCTGTAAAAAATCAAACATTATTTACAGTTTGGAAATATTTTTAAAAATTCTCAACAAATTATACATTTTTTTAGATTTCAAAATAAAATTTGGAAGCTTTTCGAGAATTCGTATAGGTTTGAAGATAGTAAGAAATTTTCTGCAGTATTTAAAGGCAATTACTTTCAATTTGCAGGAAACATTGAAATTATGCAAAAAGATATTTAGAAGTTCTGATATTTTTTTCGAAATATGTTAAGTTTTTAAAAGGTTTCCAATAATGTAGAACGAAATATAGATTTTGTTACATTCAAATGAATATTTATATATATTTATGAAGATTTCTGAAACATTAAAAAATAATGTGGATTTCACACAAAAATTGAAGTCAGTTTAATAAGTATCCAGGATTGTAGGAGTTTTAGAAGAAACTTATTTTTAAAATGTTTTTCTACTGAAAATATTCTCAATCGGGTTGATATTCGCAATTGGGTTTCGATTTTCTGAGGAACAGTTCGGTAAATGCATCTTGAAGACGTTGAGACGGCCCTGCTTCGTTGAACCACATCTGTTTCGGGCATTTGACTTGCTTCTGGAATTACTATTGTCATAGAAAGGGTACTTTTTTTGCTGCCACTTGTCCCGCTGTGCTGGCCACACGCCCACACTGATTAAAGTCAAAAATATGCAAAATGATGTCTCTTGCGTGATAATGATTTTATCATAAATTTAGTTATTGCACTGCAATCGCATGGCAAAACTGCACATTTGAAGCCATTGAACGGCTTCCTATCTTCACTCGTTCTCAAGATAAAATGTTTGTAAATAAATCCCCGTAAAAAGAAAACTATTGTATATTTCAGCATTTCGAAAAATGCATTGCATTCAGGAATGTTCAAAGAATATCTGTGAATTTTTTCAGATTTTTCCTAAACTCGCCCTCCTTCTGGGAACAGGTCAAAGTGGACCCTTGAAAAAGGAGGCCGAAAAACCCTGTTTTTTGGGACGTTTTGCACTCTAACTATTGAACAAAATTTTTTCAAACAAAAGTGAACATATCGCTGCATTCGGAAGACTTTAAGCTTTCAGATGCTTTTTATTAGACATTTCAGAGATTTTTTTTGTGCGAGTTTCAATCAAAAAAAGTGAGGGGCCTCGACTTTTGGACCCGACTTTAGATCCAAATTGAAGGTCGCGTTAGAACTTGCTGATGTCCTCACAGGTCGAGCTGCGTGATTCTACAACGATTAGTGAAATTGACCACAAGAGCGTCGCATACATACATTTTAATTTGTCTTTTAGTTTCCCTAACAAAACAGGGGTACGCTCTTTAGTGCTTATATCAAGGTTTACTTAACAGTGAGTGACTAAGAGCTTATCCGTGTGCTTCGTGAAGTACAATCTAATAGCAATACAATATGATATAAAAGATTGTCTTTGGAAAGCTCTTAGTCAGACCTTTCACGCAGGATGTTGATGAACCCTCGCTGGGCCAATCATGCAATTGTACTAAGGTCGCTGGGCAACTTTCTCATTTCCGATCATTAAATAAATGAGTAACGCTGTAAGGTCATTTAGTGTCAACGCCGCAATCTCTCATTACCTCTCTCTCGCGCTCCTACCCGGAAATCGAATGCTATCCTACGAATTCAATTTTTTAAATATTTTTCAGTGTTTTTCTAACTCTGGAAAGTTTTTAAGGTTCCGACCCAACTTTTGTTGGGCATTGTTAAATAAGGTGTTAAATAGACAATCAAATTCGTAGGGACCTTCGATTTCCGCAAAGATGTCTTATCTTTGAGGCGGGGGTCTACAAACCGGATTTTTAAGGGACGTTAGTGTTTCTCCTGAGGCTTGTGCTACTTGTTCTATTCAATTAAGTTTGTTGCCTAAAAAACTATCTGCTCATAACTGATGTTTGAGTTGTTCTTAGCGCCCTTAGACTTATCTCCCTCCTCTAGGTTTAAGTTAATTTTACGTCATATATTTTGTATGCTATTCATACTGAAAGTCAAGTTACAAGTCAGTTTTATTTGTTTTAATTGGTCTCTATAACCCAAGAGACTCTAAGGCAACTTGCCCCAATATCCCGCTCACCCTATGGTGTCCTAAGGGGGTAAGAGAAGAGATAACCTCGAAGGACATGGTTGTACCGAAAACTGTAATCCGTATGGAACCTATGGTTTGAAACCTGTGTCCTACCACTGTATTTTCGACAGGCGTATGCCTTGCGAATCCTACCAAAAGCGCATCTTCCGAGATAAAGTTCAAATCGACACTTCTGCACAGGGACAAACCTACGTTACCGTTGCGGAATGCAGGAGAAAATATGCTGATCCCGGTAGGGGCCCGACTTTCGTACCCGACCGTCAAATCGGAAATGAGGGGAGGCATCAGTGCGGAGAAGGTTTTGACTAGCCTTAAGGCTTGTCTATTCTTCTTGTATACCGAATGATTACTTTTAGATTTAGCAAATTATCTCAGCTTAGAAATTGTTCTTAATTTTATTCAATAGGAATACAATCAGAAACACCCTTGGAGTGAATAATCAAAAACTAGGCTTATTTATTTGAATATTAAACGAAAATTATCAATCGCAAATCATTCAGGTGATGGCTTATAGGCTTGCAACCTTAATCTTAGTGGAGGATTCGACTGGCTGGTAGGCTTGTCTATTCATCTTTAATTGTTGATTAATTATTTCAATTTTAAAAAATTATGCTAACTAGAGAATTTTACACGAGTATTATTGACTAAATAAAATTCGGGAACACTCCTTTAGTCCTGAATCAGAAGCTAATTATTTTAATATAAAAACAAGTGAAGGAATAAATCTGGGAACATTTAAGTGTTGACCCATAGGCTTGCAGCTTGAACCTTAGGGGATTGAACTAGAGGATTTTTACAGAACTTTATTTATTACATAAAATCAGACAAGTTCATTTCAGTTATCTATGAACCTGAAATTTTTCTCAAGTACTAAATTATTTTTAATAAATTTGAGAAAAATTAACTTGAAGAAAAAGAGATCAATAATCCCACCGCTGCCACCAAATTTGTTACGAACTAGCAAATCAAACGAAAGAGTGTGTTATCAAGTAAAATTTAATTTCGATCTTGTTTGTTGGAGGTACCAAACTAATAAGCTATTCAAAAAAAAAGTAGCCTACCTTTATTTTTATTTGTGGAATTCAATTATTAATCCGAATTTCAAACTGGCAGCCCTAATCCTTGAAGTCCTGAAATATCTTAGGCTTCAAATAATCTTAAAAGACTCCTATTTCGTTAATAAAAAAATTCAGGGGTTTTATACAGACAATATGAAATAATAGGAACTTGAATTTTTTTCATGAAGTAAAAGCGCGCTCTATTTAAAAAAAAATTTTTTTTGACTTAGTCTGAAAGCTAACCATTCAAGTGAATCAAGTACATTATTATTCACGCTAGCCAGGTGTAGAAACTGACAAGGGCAAACCTTATCAGGAAGAATCATAGTCATTGAAGTTGTTTGCCACTTACATGTGTGCTTGCATAATTTACATGAACAAAGAGCTCTAGTTTTAATTACACAATTTTGTAAATTGATTAATTTGGTGAAATCTTCAAGACGAGCTCTTTTTGAAAAAAAAAATTTTTGCAGATTTTATTTGACGAAATTTATTATTTTTTGAACTACCACTCAAAAGAGACAACTGAAGAGATAAATCAGTTTTTCTTCAATTTTTACAAAAATAATGTGTTTTAACTAAAAATTCAACTAGTCCAGTTGAAGATTTCTTATTTTATCTTAAAATTCATCTCTTTATGCAAAAAGTTAACTTTTTTGTTAAAAATGAATTTATTTTGCACAAAGGACTCCGCACAAAATGTATTGAAAAAAGGTCTCGGTGGATTTTGATAATTTTTTGATATTTTGTAGAACATGATCCCCCGAACAAAAAATCATAATGACAAAACCCCGAAAAATGGACAGATTTTCGTCTGCACCACGCCAAAAGTACCCAGTAGCCTCCATGTAGCGTGAATGCTGGTCTCAAAGGGTACCTTTGGCGCGGTGCAGACGAAAATCTGTCCAATTTTCGGGGTTTCGTCAGAAGGATTTTTTGTTCGCGGGGCCATGACCTACAAAATGTCACAGTTTCAGAGAGCTAAGTGTTTTCAGTGAGCTTCGCGCCAACAGCTTCTATGTAGCGTGAATGCTGGTCTGAAAGGGTACTTTTGGCGCGGTGCAGATGAAAATCTGTCCATTTTTCGGGGTTTTGTCATTATGATTTCTTGTTCGGGGGGTCATGTTCTAAAAAATATCAAAAAATTATAAAAAAAATTATAAAAATCCACGGAGACCTTTTTTCAATACATTTTGTGCGGGGTCCTTTAAAAATTTTGTTAAAAAAACATTTTTTCGTTAAAGGTTCTTTATTTTAGTTGAAAATTCATCTCTGGTTGAAATTTCAACTATTTTGTTGAAAATTCGTCTTCTTTGATAGAAAATCATTCATTTTTGTTCAAAATTCGACTATTCAATTAAAATATCATCAAATTTGTTGACCCATCTTTTGCCATCCGTTTTTAATTTTCAGCTGTGGATTGCGTACTCTCTGGAAAATTTTTAAATTACTTAAAATATTTCAATTTTTAGAAATCAAGCGAATTAACAACATTTTCCAAATACTTGAATTTTGAACCAAAAAGATGATTTTTCAACCAAGATTTATTTTCTAAAAAAAAAAAGAATTTTCTTAGAAGAATATCAATTTTCAGCCTAGTAGTTGAATTTTCAAGTAGAGAAGATAAATTTAGAACCAAAAAAGAGAATAATTTTTCAACCTTTGCTTCCCCTCCCTTCCCCAACTTCTTCCTTATCTACTTACCTTTCTCCTTACTCCCCCTACATTTCTCCACACATTCTTTAACTTCTTATTTCCCCTCGCTTCCACTAGTTCCGCTCACCTTGCTTCTCCTACTTACCCTTCCCTACTTTCCCACTGCTTCCCCTACTCACCCTTCCCTAATTTCCTCTTAGGTCCTCTTCTGCTCTTCCTTTATTTATCCTTACTTACCCTACTGGTAATCCTCTGAGTTCCTTCTTTCACCTCCTTTTATTTCCTCTCACTTTCCCCTCCTCATTTCCTCTACTTACTTCCCTTAATTTCACATCACTCCTACTAGTTCCACCCCCCTTACTCCCCCTACTGACCCTCCCTTAATTTACCGACACTTCTTCCTCTTCTTCCACTGTAATTTCCCCTCACGCCTTCTAGACATTTCTCTTCATTTCCTCCTCTCTTACGCTACTTTCCCTTTACTTATTTCCCCTGCTTGGATCCCTTAATTTCCGCTCACTGCCCCTCCCCTCATTTCCTCTACCTACCTCCCTTAATTTCATCTCACTTCCCCTACAGCCTACCCTCATTTCTCCTCACGTCCCCTAGTCCACTCAATTCATTCCCCCTCACTATTCCTGGTTCCCAGTCCTCATTTTCCCCACTTAGCTCCCTTCATTTCCCACACTCCCTCTACTGACCATCCCTTAATTTACCATCACTTCTTCCACTTCCTCTACTGTAATTTTTCCTCATGTCTTCTAGACCTTTCTCTCCATTTCCCCTCTCTTAGGCT